>DWFO01002975.1:0-12921 GCA_018246595.1 Mimoniades nurscia nurscia | reverse complement strand
TCACGCTCTCCGATCCTCAAGGAATATGCCCAGCAAATCATCAACATAAACCTCTCAGGGGACGAAGCATTGGACTTAGAGAGGCTGATGATGATCACATAAAATATCTGATTACTTCAACGGTATTGTAGGTATTTCCTGAAGTGAAGTTTGACCCTAAAATATATTAAGGACTATTCGAAAAAGAAGTAATTATTGCTTTTGTGTAAAGAGGAAAATGTAAATTTAATAGTACACATCATGCCTTGTATAGTGTGGATTCACTGGAGAAGCGTGGTGAAGTAAGTTCCGGTCCATCTACGATTGTGCCAGAGACATCCTAACTGTGAAGGGTAATGGTAATAGTAACAAAACCATCGCAGTTTGTCAAGGGAAGTTAATCAAGAAGATAACATATTAAAATATAATCTTTGATGAATAGATAATATCTTCTCATAAAGTAGAGTAAACAATATTTGGATCACATGGTAGGCACATATCGCTTTTGAAATTTTAGCAATCGTTGTATCGGATAAATATCGTAGAGGGAAAATTGGGAGAATTGCTATTCGCGAAAGCGGCGCCGGTTATCGACTTTGTAGAACAGGAAATTGAGTCAACCTTCTAAAGTGATATGGCACCGGAAAAAATGATTACATGTATTTGAAGTGTATTTCTTTTCACTTTCGCCAGTAAAAAATAAAACAAAGTTTACGTTAAAATATTGTCAAATTTCAGTTCTCCTGCCTGCTTGCAGCTCAGGATCGGGTGGAGTGGGGCCGCTTAGGGGAGATCTATGTCCAGTTGTGGACTTAATGAGTCTGATTAATGGCGGGATGGTTTTCTTCAAAAAATTCCACTGAGTATAAGGATATCTTTTTACAATATGATCATGTGTAAATTCTATGTACAGTGCTATTTTTTGTGCAAAATAATATAGAACAATAAAAATTATAAAAAGGCGGACAAGCAGTTTCTTTTTATTTATATGTGTTAATTTAAATTGTAATAATTATAATTCGAGGCGAAAATTATTATTTTTCCTGAAAAATATAAAGTCAATGTCGTAAAAGAGGAACAACTTTTTACGGAAAAGACGATGTTAGTTTTATTTATTAACAAAAAATATTTAACTAAATTAAAAAAAATTACTTGTAAAACTCTTGTTCGCAACTTAATTTAAGAGTTCTTGAATTTTTGTTGGCACTTGTTGCGTCGTACAACTTTACCGTTACTCTGTACAACGTGCTTCACTTTGTACTTTTAAAAGAAGTACTTTGATGTACTTTTAAAAGAAGTACTTTGATGTACTTTTAAAAGAAGTACTTTGATGTACTTTTAAAAGAACTTCAATAAACCCAAAGATAGAGGAGGAGAGGCACATAGTTCAGAATTTTGATGTCATTCTTTTTGTTTTTGCACATAATGCATCAATTGGATATACTTTCTCTTTCCATTCATTATTATCATTAACTCGGTTTACAACAAAACTTCTTTTGGTCATTTGTTGAAAATGGGTCTCCTCTGACTATGTTAAGCCCTTCATTTACCAAATTGAAGTGGCTTGACAGATTCCGTTCACCTTGAAAAACGTAATGGGAACTCGGATCGCAAAGGTGTACCTACAAATATTTTCGTGACTAGGTTTTACAATATCTATGGATTTATTAACACATAATATAAACGATAGAAAACATTATCTCTTGGGCCCCTTATCAAGAATTGCGTCCGTTGTCAGGATAATTGAATTAAACGAGAAGATTGACATCAATGACCTTTACCTCATTCATATCCGAGCACGGTTACATAAAATGATTCCGTTCTTCCTATTGTTTGTGTCCACCATAGAATTGTTAGCGCATAGGAAAGATTAATTTAAACCATAGCATGATAGAGAAAGTTTGATTCCATGCTACACGAATAATATTTATAATATTGGTGGATTTGTAAGAACAAATTGAAGCCGTTTCATTTTGTAAATTGAATTAATTGCATTATGACAAAAGCCATATTATTAAATATACAGCGTAGTTTTTCTAGCTTTGAATAAATTATGTGTAATCCCAACTATATTAATGTTCTTAAAACACTATAAAATGACGTATTTGGTATTTCTATGTAGTGTTATATCTGTGGTGCTAAAACCATACATAGATTATATATTATATTATAAATTGATATTTGTAATTACGGATTTAAGTATTGCGTCTGAGATCTCTTTGAAAACGACATTTGTCAATTATTGTGATAAATACTAGAATATAATAAAACTGTTTCGTACTAACATTAACATCTAAACCTACTGGGCATAACCTTGTTCTACATTGTATAAATCCGTAAGTAGAAAGTGAAATTATGGTTTGAAACCAATTCAATTACGCTAAGAATGTTATAAATAGGCCAAATATTTAATTGGAAAAAAGGACCAAAGCAAATATAACAAATGAGATTTTTGTTCTAATATTCAATCTTTTTATGCAAAGTCATAGCTTCCGATTAAGGCCGTTTAAGTTAATAATAAATCGATGATCGTTCCCACAGGACGTGCCTGGGGCCGGTTTCAGGAATCAGGCCAGTGAAGTGCGTCGCTTGAGAACGATACCACTAATTCGACTTCGCGCTGAAGTGCACCTTCATTTCTGGAAGGTTTTTCTAAATTGAATTTTCGTTACAGTTTTTTTTATTAGATTTCTATTTCACATTAGGCTTAAAGATTGAGATTTAGTTAGATAAAAAATTAAATAACCTTGACAGTAAAATTGAAAGTATTATTATATTTCTTCTTAATTGATACGTCCAAAGATGGTAAAGCTGCATGTACCTACGACTGTTTAGTAAGAAATTATTTTAATTTGTTTAGGAAATTTGGTGCGTTATTAAATAAGAGGGAAATTATCCAGATTTGTTCTCTATTAGCGGTTACTTTATCAATTATTAGGTGTACTTATAAATTTAACGCTTCTCTGGGCAACGAATAGTGGGATTCATACGTTCCTACTAATTTTTGCAATTTGACAAAAAAAATGATTAAAAACATTATCTAACGAGTAGACAGCAGTCACAAGTAATCGTTTAAAGTTAGCACATTTAGCGACTAATAAGGCTAATAGTATAAAATTTGTTGACAGATCGCGCGGTATGCAGCGGTCCGTCTAGTAACGTCTACATTCGCATATCCGCATATCGGTGGCCTATGTCCAGAACTGGACTGAGACAAGCTGATGATGAAGTGGGACATTATCTTTAGGTTACGGGAATATGGACTTTCATATCATTGGCCTGGTGGTATCATGGGCCCCAGGCCCAGGGGAGTGCTTATTAGCCTGCCTACCCGCCTATCGAGTCTATTCGAGGCTGATCACTAAGATGCTAATAACAAAACCATTCGACGATTAATTACATTAGTCCTATTCCTACAAACCTTTTGTCACTTAATATAAAGTAACTTATGGTGTAATTACACACCACAATTATAATTATATAACCAAGAACATTAACTGTCAATAACGATTGTAACTCTACAGCTCGTGATAGATTGTTATTAAAGTGATACCTGAATATAGGGAAACGGAATAGGGTTGTACAAACAAGATTATACAAGTGGAGCAAGTACATCAAACGTCCTTCCTGACTTTAAAGCAAATAGTCTTCCATTCGCTCCAGTGAACAATTATTATTGTTCTGAGAATCCTAAATACACATCCCTAAGCTATCTACTGTATAATACCTTGGTATTAATTTTTCAATGTCCGTTGCAATCGCAAGTTTTTATATTATGTAAGTGTGATATTTCGATGTACAATAAATAATTATAGTTTGTGAAACTAAGAAAGGTGTTAATCTCACTATTGAAACTTTTGTGAATATACCGATACTTCAATCATCAATACATTGTTAAGTATTTACTGGCGTAACTTACGTATGTATTTTCTGGATAACCGACTGGATCTTCAGTCGCTTGCACTGGAGAGTAATCCCCTGACCATAATTAATGAAGTCCCTATGTATAGTAGTAGGTCTCAAGTACTGTGTCAATATGTATACTTTTACAATTTTAACCAGTAAATAGTTTAACTTATCATGTTGTGTATTCGACATGTAATAATGGTTCATTATGATTTTAAATATATACAGTACTGCCCCTACTGGGGGGGGCATGAAATGAGTCTCCCTGGGGGCGACTATGTCTGATTAACTACAATTACACACTGCCCGGTACACCTTCCGACGAATCCTTTGAACTCGATAGCTGGTTACGCAACAGCTCCTCTGAATACCAACCGCTAAGATCAGCTGTCGATTCCAAGAAGAAAACTGCCCCAACTAGTTTATAAAAATTTCCTTTTTAATACTTTATTTGTCATACTTGAGCTATATAACTCTAGAACCACACATGTAGAGCTACACAGATAGCTATACAGGATTACATTTCACAATACGTTTATATGTGATTTTATGCGGTTGAATGTAAAAAAGGAATACGTTTTAAATAAAAGGAGGTTTTTTCCTGTTGTTTGGACGTGACATTTCGTTTTGCTGTATTTGATTTCACCAGCGTTGAGGCTTTTGATACGACTGACGCTGTATGTTCGAAACGCAAAGCGCTGCTACATTTTATTCCTTGACAACATTCTGTTCATGGGAACGTAGTCTCGTAGTCGGAGCGTGGTGTTGTGAATGTGCGCGTTAATGAACGTCGTCATAAATCGTCGCGCAAATATTTTCATTTAAATTTTGAGCCCATCATATTACCTGCCGCGAGCCCGAGCAATATGCAACGTTAATGAAAGGAATTCCTCGGGTGCGCGTGACCCGCTCGGGAGACTGTCGAAAGTATTCCATTGTGACAAACTCAGAGAGAGGTGACTGAAGTTGTAACTTCGTACACAGCTTGTGTAGGGCTGGAGTTTGTTAATAACAAACTCTAAATTTATAATGAATAACTGTAACAATATTGAACTTGCGTTTCTAATTTATGCGTCTCCTCCATCCGTCGTATTGGCCAATACTTATTTCATACGTATTAAAATAACAATGACATATGTTTTTTCAGGTTATGTATTACTGTTACAAGTATATTTATTGTATAGATAATTATAATAATACCCTGGGATGGTTCACTTACACACAATCATCTGGTCGTACATTCGGTAGAGTGACATTATGTAGATAATTTTGTATTCAGTTTCAGACGGAATCATCACTGGTGTACAATATTTTTTTTTATTCTGGTCGGAAATTGAACTTGCACCTATCGTCAGGGCAGTCTCCATAGATCATGGGATAAATAGTAAAGTCGATCGGATATAATTTTTATTCTGAAGGTGGCATCTATATGGATAATAAATAAGCATAATTGTCGCGTATTACCGCCAGAAGTACCTACTCTATATAAGAACTTAAATCTATGTATTACTGTATTGTATGCTGTATGTACTGTCAAGCGCTAATGAGAATGCAGGTGTTTATCATCCAACATATAATTTATATTAAAAATATGTGTATGAAGATGTGTGAAAAATCATCGCCTTGACAACGAACCCAGTATCCTACAGGTAACCATTCTTGGCGTGACTTTCGACATCAAACGAACGAATGCTTTTAGTGTGATTATGTTGTTGAATCTCTTTCTTTCTGCTCAAGGGGAGTATTATTAGAAGCCGTTTCAGGGTGGAGCGCGAGTGAGGGAGCCATTGCAGTGTAATGACACCGTGAACACAGTGTTCGCCGAATACGTAAGCTTTCGTAATGAGACATCTATCTCAGTGTTCCTAGATCGGTAAGATTAATACTAACATTCCTTTGATTACACGTGCATATATTCATCTAATATAAATGTGTATGTATTTCCCTTAAAATTCCTGACTTGTGTAATCAAAGTTATTCATATTATCTAAGTTAGAAAATAATGTAACAAAGACATTTCATCTGTAACATTTTGTTATGTTCAGTTTCCATTAAATATAACATTATTTTGTTCAGAAATAATATAATAAATATAAAATTTTCATTTATATTTGGAGGTTGTTTTAACGAAACGAGTTCACTTTATAGTTAAATAAATAAATTGCATAAGCTCCAATTATAGATACGATTTAATTAACAAACTTTCGACTTCAATAATTTGTCCTATAGCTTGTTGCCGTTCTCTTGACTCCATATTGCCTTATTGAAATAAGGCGTCAAGTGGTTTTCTATAAACTTTGCTATTTATTAATGGCAGGCGTAAATTTCTATTTTATGTAGTAATCTTTGTTTCACGTTTATTTATTAACATTAAAAAGTAATTATTACAAACATAGAACATTTGACTGCTTCACTAGCCGTGTTGGTTGCAAGGGCGACTGACGTTCGGAAGGTCCTGGGTCCAAATACCGGGTCGGATATAATTATAAGATACTATAACATTTTAGACAATATAAGATTCTAAAATCTTATATATAGATTTTAGATTTCTAATTTAACTTTTAGAAATCAGTGCATGACAATAGGCTCACCACCTATTCCATAGTGGGATGTAAACATAACTGATGAAACGTGGGAGTGTTCTACACTCCTCTGCCTACCTCTTCGGGGTTAACAGGCGTGATGTTACGTTACAACATTTGATTTTAAAACAAATATAACTCATCCGTTAGTATGTAATGGGCGTACATGGTAAATGCTCATTACATGGACATAATGTAGGTACATAAGCGTCTATTAATTCCTGGCGTACTTAATTAGTTCTTATTTTTCAACACGATCTTCTTACGATTTTTATAAATGTTGTACCTAAATAGGCATAGTCAAGTTACGTAACATCACGCCTGTAATAGTCAATTTAATTATGACACAGGTGAAGTACAAAATATATATTCAAAACTTTTAACACCTAATATTATGTTACAATTTTGTTTATAGCTCACTACTGTAATAAAATTATTGTTACTTTACATCTAAAACACCTTACGAGTACAAGCTCAACTAAAAGTAAGCGAACAAAGAAGCAAGTAGGTGCTCTTATTAAACTCTATACCTAATAACATACATAAATATTAATAACTAAAGCCCTGTGCGGTTGGTTCTAGAGTACGTACTAGTCTGGTCTAGTGCTTCTAATTGCGGCGTGCCGATATTAATTAGTTAAATAGCAAGAGCAATACGAATGCAATCTGTGCAAATCGGCGAATGGCGGGCGTTATGGCGCCAAAGATACGGATCTGACATGGCGCGGGCGAGTGACCGTCGACCCCTGCTTCGAACTGTGACGTCACTAGCTACAGTGATGTTTGTATGTAAATGTTATCGATATCCACAATTTACAGTACGTGTTGCTTATATAAATACATTAAATGAAACTATGTACCTAGTTACGATTTGGAACTCATTGTGATAATATTTTGTGGATGTGGAACCATTTCATGCTTTCTTTACTCCAAAATATATTTCGTGAAGTCAATTATCTTTTCAGGGTTTAAATCCTAGCTAATAATAACTTTTTTCAGAATGGTATTCTAAATACGTTTTGAGATATTTAATGTTATAAATATCTGTTTCCTTGACGAAGATTTCTTTCTCGCGGTGTCGATTATATGACTAATAATATTTTTTACATATTTATATAATTAAAGTGTGAATCGCGCTAAACGTAGTTAAAAATAATTTGAAAGCTGATAGATATATGTTTTTCAGATATTTACGAGACATTTTGTGAAACAATTATTAATAACAAAAAATAAAACATAAGTAATCAGTTACAATAACATTGTAAAAATATCTAGAATGTTACGTAAGGATTTTCACTCCGACGATAAAAATACGGTAAGAGGAAATTTTCTTAAACTATCGCGAATAACATTCCCATTACTATTTGATTGTGCCGTGACTTATATAGGGCTGCTCGCTGCTACGAAAACACCTTTAATTCTATTAGCAGTGTTCAATGGAAAACGTTCCTTCAACGACTTGCAGTAACATGGCGTTAGCAGAGTACAGTACTATGTTTTGCTAACTGGGTCTTAACCTATCATGTAACACTATTAAACTGTTATTGAGAGTAATACAATTAGTTACATTAGCACGTGAGTGTTTTATAAAGGGATATCACATTTTGACTAAATAATTACGAGTATTCCGTTAGTCCTAAAAATTTTTTTTACATAAATTAAAAATATTGCTTTTTCAAGCACAACATTATGTGTAATGACACTAAGTGTTCAAATTAGTAAAATCGAATTGAAAGAATATTGTAGTTTTGAAAGTGTAAAAGTCATAATATACAAAATTTTAATTGAAAACTTCTTGAATAATCTTGAATAAATGCTTCCAATATTATATTACGAATATGTTTATTTTTCATCTAAGAAAATATCTGTCAATTCATAACGGAAATAATATATTTCCTCGTAACATCACTCAAAACGATATTACACACCTTGTCACATTTGATAAAAATATTCCGATACATTGAATTTCTATTACGCCCACTCGATGTGGAATCAATACAAAAAACGAGACTACATAACCATTCGGCGGGCTTCAGTGTAACATTTCCCGGAAACGTTAATTTCGAACACTTTTAAAAATGCAATTAAATTTTATGTAGCCCTTTATTTTTCCACGAACGTTCACCTCCGGAGCAACTGCCGCGTTAAATTAAACCAACGCTGGACGGTTACAAAATCGTTACGATTATATATGTATACATATATATAAAAAAAAAATTCAACAGGCCCATGTGAAAAGCGTCACACAAAACGCATAGTCAGCCACTGGGGTCATTTAGTGTCGTACACGTTTTGTGTTACCAGTTCAAAACATTCCCGTGCCCTGTCGGAGCCATAAAGCCACGTAATTACGAAATAACTCTGTACATGTACTTGGAGCGGGACTATTTATTTAATCACTTTGACGGGAAAATAATGGAGAACCTTGCCGGGGTGCGCGCCATCGAAACTGTTCGAGGGCAATCTATCGCATATCGTGTAGGTACGCAGTGATGAAATGGCCGTGCGGTGCGGTGTGGCGGATTTAATAATTTGAGTACGTACGCCAATAATGGTGTAATACAACGAGGGGCCGTGGACAATAATTTAGTACACGCCCGCAGCGCCAGTTCCGCGTAATCACAGAAGATGGTACTCAGTGACTGTGTACGTGGATTAAGAATACCGGTCTAATATTGATCATAAATAGAACATTTTCAATAGTCTTACCACCTGTTCCATAGTGGGACGTAAGCGTAGCTGGTGTAACTGGTGAGTGTACTACACTCTTCTGCCTACCACGTCGGGGATTAGGCGTGATGTTACTCTAGAGTTGTTGTCTTATTAAGTCAAAAAGATTGCATTGGAAAGAGGTAATTGGTAATCAAAGTACGTATATACAATTAAAGTACCTACAAGTAATGTTGGATTCATGATCATCAACTCAAATCACGTCATCCAAAACATTATCATTATAATACCGTGGCTCATTTCAAATACAGTCATTTGATCGCAAATCAGTTGCATCTTGTATTAGGATGACAAATAAACGGCTGATAAACGCATATAAGTATACATAATATGTTTTTTCTAAATGCAGTACTACATAATTTTATAATCAGAACAAACAACCGTGCTCTTCACGCAAATATTTTTCTTGACGGGGAATCGAGCCCACAAACTCTGGCTAAGCAGTTGAGTTCGGTAATCAATGCGCAAGCGGACTATCTCATAACAACTGTAATCGTTCTCCACGCATCTGGTAATTATTACTAAATTTTCAGCAGTAAAAAGTTAAAATATCAATTCGATATAAGTTTATTTATAAAACTGTGAAATCCGGTCAAGTGGTTCGTTCGCGTGAATGACCTGTTGAACTGTACATCGCGAACGACTGATGAGGCTGAAGTGGAAAGCTCTTTAAATATAATTTGGAGCGGCTCAAATAAACAACTGTATTCAACGCGATAAAATAAATATTTTACATTATTATTAAATACAGTTTTTAGTAATTTTTCCTATCGTATATGTTGGTGAAGGATTATGTCCAGCGGTGGGCGGTGATATGGTTGGCTGTGATATGGTGTGATGGTGGTGGGGATGATTCTACATAGTGTTATTCGTTATGCTCCGTATAGAAGCTTCTAGAATTGGTCTGTGTCGGTTTGTTAAATTCAGATAATAGACTTTCAACGTTATAAAACGAACGCTATATTGCTGTTCATGGCATGTGGTAGGCAGACACGAGGCAACACGAGGTATTCTAACTAGGTTCTCAAGAGTAACAACGCAACTGGAACTAGTAGATAAAACTTTAATTGTATTTGTATTTTGAGTAAGATAATGGTTCTTTACTGAAGATACTTATGTAAATTTATTTTTAGTAAGTTCCTCGTGTATTCTTGCCATCTATAAAACATTCAATTAACTAAATGTATCAGACGTAATTTATTACTAAACTAAACGTTGTCTCATAAAAAATGTTTATTAAAAAATTATATTATACAATGGTATAGTCGTTTTAAATATGAAGAGCATTCCATCTATTCCCGTGATAGATTTTTGTACTCTGCATTTAAAATGCTTTCTCTAGTTTATGCCATTGTAGTATAATATTTTGATCTCTATACTAAATTAAGAATACAAGTATCGCGTACCAACTATCCTATAAGGATTTCTTTGCGGCTTGAATCTGTGACCACACAAGGCATCTTTGGTATGATATTCATCTTATTTTATGACAGACAGTACAGTATTTACATAGAATATTAAAATCGGCGGAACGTCTGCAAGCATCACATTTATATTTTTTCATTTTTCACGTTGCGAACATCTAGATCTGCTGCCTGACCTCTTCAACTTAGAGATAAGGTCACATTCCCTTAGGTCTCGCCCGTTATTCAGCTACGTCTACCACTTTACGACGAAAGTCGCAGGTCACAAAGTCAGTCAGTAACAAATTTGGCTGCATGCCCAAATTAAGACAGTAAACAGATTCTAAGTTTGAAAAATCCGGTATTACCCGGCCCGGGATTCGAACCCAGGACCTCCCGATCGGCAGTCGCGCTTGTAACGTTTAATTATGATATGTATATGTGCATAATATGTGTTAACCGTTTTCATTATAAGAGGTGACCTGTATGCAACAGTGGATGACAAAAATTTAATATGATAATATTTTCATGATTTGTGTGATATTTATTTTACAGTGATTTAAGTGTAGGTATACGGCAAGAGTACATTATTATTTACCGTGTTTTGTAAACTTCACATGTGTTATAAAATTGTTTGTGTTTATATCATATTATAACATTATTGGCATTTTGTATTAATAATAATAATGATACAGAATATCAGACCAGAATTGTTTCACTAAGTCGCGTCGCCGTCGCCCTGGTAACTTGTCTTGCTAGAGTTTGTTATGGCCTGATCAATCTCATGTTTTTCAATGCAAGCTATGCATAAATTGGAATATTTTATTTATTTATTTATTTATTAACATTGATTGAAGCTATTGAGTTGTGTGTAGCTGTTTTAAAAACAATATATACCTAATGAAAATTTTATATTTGAACTTGGAATCTTTACAAAATGTAGTAGGAATCGTTGCATACATTTCTTTAAACACGTCTGGCCAATGTTAATGATCTGACCCTAATTTATGATTATTTCATTCAATAAATTAGTTGGAGAAATATTTACGCCGAATGACTATATGATATAAAGTTGTAATATCGACATTATGTTCCTGTTCCGTTACATGATATTATATGCACTCGTACTTAGGGTCCGAATTGGTATCATTTTCTACAAGATTGCAGAAATATAGCCACTCCCAGGGGATCAGCCAGGTCATGCTTCAATACTCATACAGAAATGAGGTCTTTGCGTAGCGTTGCGACAGTGTAGGCTTTTATGGGATTTGAAAAATGCTTTTGGTACAATGTTTTTTTTAGATGCTCTGGATCTAAATTGCGATGTCTGGCCTCGCCCAAACACAAGATATAATCGTGGTTTTAAACGTGAAGTTAATTACCTATTTCTTGGCAACATTAAATAATAATATTTTTTATTGTAACATTCATTATTGCTATTGAAAATTACGTTATCATTAACCGTACTATAACCGTATTCAAAGGAACAAGTTTTTATTTTGCGTTTACATTTTTTCATATAATTATGACACACAATTTCAAGAGACAAGTTTTAACGAATGCTTACCTATCAGTTATTGTAATTGATGCATTAACGATTTAATTAAGAAAACTACATTTAAGCTGAGTGCCTTGCCTCAGTAGAATAGTCGATTAGACACCGATTACATTTTCATCACTAAGTGGTCGGATTAGCTACCGAGGTAGCCAGTTTTATCTTTAACCTCGTTTACAAATGTTTCAGCAGTTAAGTTGACGGCAAATTAGTAAAACGAGTTAAATTGAATATTTTTTTTAATGAATATAATATTTTACTTAGCTGTTCTCTGTTAATGTTCTATTTACTGAACTCATTAAAATGGACGAATTCTCCGAGTAAGATAATTACTTGATAGAATATTCATGGTAGTGTTTAACACAATAATATATTAAAATTTTCGTTAGAGTTATAGTTATAAATTGGCAATGATAAACAAGATCAGTTTCTTACCTGACGTAACATCAAGCCTAAAATCCCCGAAGAGGTAGGCAGAGGAATGTAGAACTCTTCCACGTTTTACCAGTTACGTTTACGTCCCACTATGGAATAGGCGGTGAGTCTGGTGAGTGAGATGTCGAAAATGAAAAATGGCGGGTATTGATGGTTTTTGAATTATGGAGTCTAAAGACGTCTGGATACATAATTTAAGTCAAATCAGATACTCTTTAGGTGAGTTTTAATTTGAAACGCTTGATAGTTATTAATAACTAGCTGGCCCGGCGAACTCCGTACCGCCTATTCAAGTTTTTTCCCTCTCCCTCTCCCTCTCCCTCTCCCTCTC
>DWFO01002974.1:0-12924 GCA_018246595.1 Mimoniades nurscia nurscia | reverse complement strand
GATAAGATAAATCCGTTCAGCCGTTCTCGAGTTTTAGCGAGACTAACGAACAGCAATTGATTTTTATATATATAGATATCTGAAACCGATTTTAATAAATTTTTGTACATGTACAGTTTTTTATTCTTGCAATTAATCTACTCGCAGGTAAGTGATAATTCGTTTTCACATGCAAATATGATTTTACATAATAAGCGGTTTCCACCCATAAAAAGCCGTATGTTTGATTGACTTAAAAAATAGAAATATTCAATTCGTCACGAAGGCGTTATCTAATAACAGATTTTCGGAAATGGCACTCCAAAGGGGGTTTAATAAGCGTTTAAAGTATTTTTGAGATTTCATTGATGGGATTTCATTTTCAGGTTGTACGCCTGGCATTTTAGATTTGGACTATCCGAAAACAAAAAAAATGATGTTGGATGTACTAAAAAAACTTAGTACCAATGAACCAAAAAAAGAACGACTGTTTTAAAATACTTTTCATTTGTTACTTTGTTTGTGAGATTAAGGAAAAGTGTAGATTTGAGTAAGTACCTGAAACCTATAATCGTACGTTTGAGTATCTAAAAGTACAGATTTGAGTATCTATAATTTGTATTATGTGTATTGTTAACCCAGAGTTACACTTCGAAATGCCCATAAAACGGAACCTCTTTAACAAAAGCGTTGCTCGATTGTCTATCTAGTTTACTTAATGCTGTACTACTTACTGTACTAATCACAACGAACATTATTAAATTTTTTTATTACTTTACACTAAAGTATCTAATTGGACAGTTATGTTTCAGGTACATTACAAAAGGTCCACAGGCGGCACCCGCGACGTGAAATTGATGTTTGCACGTACTATATTATAATATTTTATGATGAAAAAATATCATCAGCCAACATAAAGATGAACGTATAGACATGGGTACTACAAGTCTCCATCACATAAACCCGTAACAAAGTCATTAAAAAAGCTGAATCAGCCACCACAGCGCGTAGGTGTATTACGGATCCATGGCGTTGAAAATCGAAATCATACAATATGACCCCCATCCCACAGGAGACAGACGGTGAGAGACAGCATGAATAGCCTGGCTCTACACCGAGCGTAAGAAATGAATTAATGTGCAATTTTTTCTAATAATATTACATTTATAATGATATAATTATTAAAAAATGTCGTGTTCAATTTTAACGATATAATATACTTAATCTTCATAAGCGGGCGTAAAACGGTAATACAAACACTTTTGTATTTTCCTATGCAAATCAAATATTTTCTAACAGTGAAAATAGTAATTGAGGTAATATAATGAATAAATGAATGAATGAATAATACATAATATATTAATTTAACTAAAACCCTCATAGTTAATTCTAGTTTTAGAATCATTCTTCCTCGAACAAAAAAAACATCCGACATAAATGACGCCGATGATAGGTTAGCAGCATTTAGTTTTCTATTAAAATCGATCTATACGTTTTTGTACAATAAATAATCATACATACAATCAGACATTCATTCAAACAAACATCGTACGAACCTCTTTTTTGGACTTCATTTACAGATTTTTTTCTCGACATTGTTTCATACCCGTCAATGGTTCCCGTTAGTTTTTTTCGCTTACCTGTAAATAGGTACATCATTCTTGTACCACGCGACGAGTAGTAACACGTCTGGTGGTGGGGGAACGTATGCTTCGCAAGGCATGGTCGCCTCTCCGCCTGACACGACCCTTAATCTTGACACGTCCAGGAAATTTGCTCTTACACTTAACGGACGTCGGGTACCTGTTAACAAAGTTGAAATTGTTTCAAAAAAAAATTGTTCTATCATACCGTTACATCATAATTTTATTATTATAATCAAACGTTTGATTCCCTGTATTTTATTCCACTTCTGATGTTACATTTTTCTTACATATACATATATGTACCTACATGTATCAAAAATGTATATTTATAAACTTTGTATTCGTTAATAACAAGGTAACGTAACATCACACCTGTAATGCTCAAAGAGGCAGTAGCAGTAGAGTAGCAGTAGAGTAGGCAGAGCAGTGTAGTACACTTCCACGTTTCATCAGTTACGTTCACGTCCTAGAGTGGAATACGTGGTGACCTTATTGTCGCACCCACCGGACAGGTTACCGGACTCTGAGCCACAATTAGATAATCTAAATAAGAAAATCCAGTAATGCCCGACCCGGGATCACCCGATAAACAGTCGCACCAGACTAGCTTGGTGAAGTATGCTCCATATCCGGTGGATTGAGTTCCAGATTTACAGTTGCTGGGGAGACTAGTGCCCATTCAGCAGTATTAAATGTTGGTATTAAATGTCGCAGCTAATCGAACACCTCACGTAAAACATTAAAGATTAGAACATTGCGTGTCGTAGAATAGTTAATTACTTAAATAACCAAATAAAAATAAATGCTGAAACTGCGGAACCTGCGACCGCATACATTTCGGTCGCGTATCGGCAGCGCCTACTGACTGAGCCAGGGTCGTCCACGTGTAAGGCCAGTGTCACGTTACCTAGTTAACTCAAGGGAGGAACCAATATGAAATGTGAGGTGGCCACAGAAAGTAATAATAAAGAGCAATATACTTTGTAAGTAATACTGGTGTTTACTTTTAAATATTTAACGGACCTATGCCCCTACCTACACACCGTAAGATGTTAAGAAATGTGTATATTAGCATATATTTTACCGCCTTCCTACAAGTATTACTTGTTGTTATAGATGCTTATACACGTGCCTGATTCTATGACTACAGAACAAAGGATAAAGACGGCGTGGACAGTGACAAAGAACATTTTTCCTAACAAAATTTGTTCTGTGCGGTGCTGAGTATTAAACCCACGCAAGAAAAATGTTTTGCACATCAGAGCAAAACCACCAATCTTTCATTTTAATAACGAAGTACTTCGTAGTAAGCTTGTATGTGGGAAGGTTTATTTATAGGCAAATTACGTGAACGCCAGCCGGAGGACTCAAAAAAAAAACAAAGTTACTAAAAGTAATTTATTAAAATTACAATCTAATGAGATACTGATGATCGATTCTAAGATCAGACAATGAATGCCAAAAATAATAAATTAGATACTATATATAGTAAAATTGGAACTGCTGATACAGAATAACGAAATTAGGCTACGCGTGGAGGTGATGACTCTCGTCAGAATGCAGCCTCAGCGGTCCTCTTTCATGTTAGGCACGTAACAGGTATGCGTAAATCCGTAAAAATATGTGTATATACACGTATGTGTTCATGAATATGAATTTGTTATGTTCAAAAAGATAATTTGTATGTAATATTTAACTATGACTTCTACTTGATAGTGAGAACTGATTACAGTTTAGGCGCTTTTGTGTACGTATTTACTGTATTAAACTTGTAGTACTCATACCTATCTAAACAGAAAGAGTTGAAACAGTCAATTCTCAGGAACTCCAAATTTTCATGCACGAAAATAATTTTCATAACGAATTGTAATAAAAATCAATATTATTGAATATCCCACTCATACGTTCATGTCCCACGATGGAACAGGTGGTTAGCCCATTGCTATAAACAAGGCACAAATCCAGACTCCAAGAAAAAATTAGAAAATCTAAATTAGAAAACTCCGATATTGTCTGACCAATCCAATGCCAAGAATCATCACTTCTACGCGTAGCTTAATTTCGTTATTCTATATCAGCAGTTAAAATATTACTACGTATATAGTATCTAATTTATTATTTTTGTCATTCATTATCTGATCTTAGAATCGGTCAGTAATGTCTTATTAGATTGTAATTTTAATAAATTAGTTTTATTAACATTGGTTTTTTTTAAATGCTCCGGCTGTCGTTGACGTAATTAACGAGACAATCAAATATATCATAAATAATTGCCAACGTATAGTCATTTACTACGCATTAACAGAGCTTGTTCCGTGTGAAATGGAGGTACTGGAGGAATGGATAGCTGGAACACTTGGAATCGTAAATTAAGTGAACTTAAGCTTGTGCGATTGTCGAGAATTTAACGCTGGTTTATATGCCCAAAATCCTGGGTTACCATTATCTAGTATTATCGAGCTGAATCGAACACAGTATCTTGACTAAATTTCACAAATTTATATCACATAGGACTTTATGCAGAAATATGTTTAGGTAAATATGTAAGTAACTTTATTCTATAAAAAGCTCTAAGTATCTTTTAGATAGACTTTATATTTAGTAGTATCGGTATATTCGGCAAAGGTATTTGATAACGTAACATCACGCCTGTAATCCTGAAATACTGAGGCAGAGGAGTATTATCCCACGTTTCACCATTTACGTATAGGTCTCACTATGGAATAGATAGAAAGTCTATTGTCATATACGAGGCACATATCTAGATTCCGAGTCACTACAAAAAAACTGAAATTAGGAAAATGGAAATGCAATTGTTTGATAACAAGTTAAATAAACAACTGATTCCCTATTATAATGCTCGTCAACGTCGCGAGTGATTCCCGTGCGAAATTGTACGCGCAATTTGAATCGTTCGTTTGCAGTGAATACCAAGCATGATCGTGACAAATGGCCCGATTAACAATCCGAGTCTCCCAAGGAGATGGCGCGAATAACGACCCAATATATCAAAGGATTTTTCCTTGTGCTGACAAGACTGAAGTTATTCTGTATTTAGCAGAGACAGAGGCCCGTATTTGCAAAACTATATAATAAACGCGATATAGATATTATGTATTCACGTTGGTATTATCAAAGTTAGTAGGGCTTTTAACGGGCAAAAACCTAGACTAATTTTTTTTAAATTAAGTGATAGTTGCAGATACAGCAGGAGAATAATTTTTTCACCACCATTAATATACATAAAATCAATAATACATACTTAAATTTAATACGAAAATCTAATGAAGTCGTTAATTATGTTGATGGGCAAAATCATATATGCATATTTCTTAACCATCGTAGACGACATTGCCCACCTGTATTTTTGTCTTAGGGCTGCCATCTGTAATTTTTAAGTCAATATTATTGTTTAACACATTATAATGAAGCATGTTTTTAGCATGAATAAGTACCACAAAGTGAATGTATGTATAGCATATTAGAAAGAGACTTGGGAAAAATTGGGATGCAGAAATTATAACAACTATTCGGTAGAAATATTAGATGTAGCCGTTTATCTGGTAAAGAATAACGTAAATTAACGTTATTCTTTACCAGACAAACAATCTGACCTTAAATTAACATCGTGTAACTCTAACGGTTTAGGGAGTGTGTACCAAAATTGCTCTCAAAAGGCAAGATATTTTCCGACCTCGTTATATTACGGTCAAATTGCAATACATATGTATGTACATATTTTTACGGCAGGTCCATTACGGGGTAGGCAGAGAGCACCGAGTGCCAAATATATCGATACTTACAAATCTGACGCGCTTCTTCTACATTCGTTACTTACTTCATGCACGCCACTTTCGGACATTTCTGATCGTCCCAAACATCTTTCTGAGTTTAATACAATTTTATTCAGTAGTTTTTGCATGAAAAAGTAACAAAGATACATTCATCCATCCTCACAAACTTTTGCATTAATTTATTATATTAGTAGGTTTACTGTACTTAATAATTAAAACAGTTTAGTGATGATGTCTTTGTTTTTTTTATTATTTTACCGATGGAAGTCTATAACTTCCATCTATAATCTATAGATTTCCATCTTGCAACCCAATTATTCGTACATCTGTCGATGAAAGTAAAAATACAAAAATCTTGATTTAAAAGTGAGGGTTGCTGTTAGGAGAGTGAAAATGTAGGATTGTATTTTTATGTGAAATTTAACAAAAATAAAAAAGTTTAGGTAGTAAAAATAATGTTTTTTTGATAAGGACACCTCTTTCACTTAAGGATATAAAAAAATAACCTACGACCTATTCTGAGAGTTACCAAATATACACAAAAAACTCATAAAAATCGGTTAAGCTATTTTGGAGGATTTGACACTAACACTGTGACACGAGATTTTTACAGTCAAGAAAAAGGAAAAGATTGGGTTATTTTAGTAGAATTAAAAAATAATGTTGAATTGTAAGGATAACATACATACGTGCGAAGAATAAAACCAATGCTTGGTACTAACTGCAGTCAAAACATATTAGTGCAGAAACAGTGGTTGCAGTATTCTTGACGTATATATATACGGAAAATATGTTCGTTCGTTAGGAATAAATGGGTCGTTGACTCCATGCTATGTTGGTTGTTGGCGATTGAGCGACCTGGGAATACGAGATTATTGCAGCACACTCGGTTTGTACTTTTGCCTATGTTTTATTAAGTAAATAATTCGTTTTAGGTTTTGTCCGTTTTTAAATCGATTATATACATATATGTGTGTGTAATAACTTATATGCAAATTAGTTATACAAAATACTATATTAAGTGAGCGTCAAAGTTAAATAAGGCTATTATTAAAAAATTCTAAAGCAATATAAAAAATAAATGAGTACAAATTTTCAACCATTCGATTAGGATGAATGAACTGGAATTATTAGAAAATAATATAAAAATAAAAAGAACTAATATCATGTGGGTTGTCGTCCTGTTGTTGGAAAATATTTGTATGTATACACCTACTTACTAGCGTAATTCGGAATAAAATTTTAATTTTGAATGACCGTATGTATAAACACTGTTTACATATTTTTTTATATCTTTAGGTAGGTACCTAAAAACAATGAGAAAACATTAAATTTCAATAATTTATCCATGTCATGGCCGATTGCGATTTTTATTATTTTATTTATAGGTACGTTATGCCATACGCTATTTTAATATTATGTTTATGTAAGTATACATAAACATAATTTTAAAATAGCGTATGGCGTAACGTACCTATAGATAAAATAATTTTGATAAAGATTAAGTAATCTATATCAAAACATAACATTACGCCTATAATCTGCGAAAAGGTAGGTAGTGTAGTACTCTTCTACGTTTCGACAGTTACTTTTACGTAGCACGATGGAATAAGTGGTTAGCCTATTGCCATACACCGGGAACATACACAACTTCCGAAAAAAATTAATTTAGAAAAATGTACTAGTGCCTGACCCGGGATTTGAACCAAAGGCCTTGCGATCAGCAGTCGGGCATGCAACCAACTCTACCAACGAAATAGTCAAATATGTAACTCCGTCATAATTATTGTTAAAATCTTTGCTATGATTTTATTTTAAGAATCTTCCTGAAGTTTCATGAAATATATATACTGAAAATGGCAAGTATAAGTCTTAGCTTTGTTATAACGTACGAACAAGTTTTACGACTTAACATTGGAAACAACTGTTCCCTTCGGAACGTGACACAAGATGCGAATAGATGCGCAATTGCTTTAATATCGAAACATATATATTTATGGTGTTGTTCATATAAGCTTACATGGACATTTTGTCAGCGAACAAAGTTCACATAAATCTCTAATGATTATTAACTAAAAATTGTGTATAATGATTACGGTATCTTTATACATACAAATATGCTTTTACTATATTCATATTTTAGTAGCATTAATAAAAAGGGACATTTAAATTACTGGACAATAAAGATAGTTTCAGTTAGTATCCGTGTCCGGACGGAGAAAGAATACATCACTCAAGTTTATACCTGGATACCGCCGAGATGTAAGAGGCGATTAAACCCGGCGCTGGCAGGTCACGGTATTACCCGGCCTGCTTAGGCCGGTTACACGCCCTTGCCGTCTACGGGCAGTAGCGTAGGCGATGCGAAAAATCGCGCTCTACGTTCCCCGATCATGCACAGCGTAGCCATTATATCCAAGAACCCCTCATGTGAGGCCTAAGTACAGCATTGCACTTAAGCTATTGATTATTTTAATGATGAGTAGTTTTATGTATTTAGTTGCATTAAGTAGATGAATCACCACGTTCCAAAATATTTCCTTAAATAAATATGTACGATAAATATGCATCATAAGAATAAATTATATAAAGTATTTATTGTATTAAGATTTATTAAATCGTTATTTGACTGGCTTGTTTGCGCTGTGGTTAGTGAGCTTGGTTATTGCGCCAGCGGCCGAGGGTTCATTTCACACAGAAAAAATCTTTGTGTGATGATCACAAGTATTTGTCGTATACGGTGTACAGAAAAAGGGTTATCCCCTATTCCGTGATGCGACGCAAAAGTAACTGTTGAAATACGAACACAGCATAATGGTATTCTAAATCATCTAAAAAAAAAAATTGAAATATTTAGGATCACCGAAGAGGACAACCGCGGGACGGTAAGTACTCTTATTCTATGGATCTTATTGTTGGCTCTGTAAAAATGTTCTTTATAGATAAATTTCTCAGACCCGGCTACCCGAGAGAAAGTTGAATTGTGAATTAGAATAGATAACCAATTATTTGGCATTGAAAACGAAATATAATAATCATATGGGAGAATCTGACTATTATTCGTTCAAGTACATCCACTATTATGTATGAAGTGGTTTGACTTACGTTCATTTTTTCGGGACAACCTGACTATTTTCTGACTTGTCTATACGAGGTCCCTCTTCATGAGCTCTTGCAGAGTGCAGCGAGCCCGCAGCGGCAATTGCGCGCCGCTGCGGGTCCTTCGCGACTTAAACGTTGAGTTGAAGTTCCATCGTCGGCAGTCTACAGGCACATATCCAGACTTCGAGCCACTACTATAAAATGTAAATTAGAAAATTTAGTAGTGCCCGACCCGAGAAACGACCCCGGGACCTCCCATTCGGCAGTCGCACTTGCAACCAACACGACCAACGAGGCAGTCTCATTAAAAATATTTTAAAATATAACATTTTTCCTAACAATCGGTTTAGTTCAACGTAAACCAATACAATATCAGTTAGGTACATATAATCTGGATGGGTAAATACCCAGTCGTTATAATCGCGGGGATGCCTATACATAAATACAATTAAAATTAAAAGGATTATAAAAATAACCATCAATAGAGGGAGATTTATAATCTTGTGATCCTAAAAGATCAGGGCGTTTTCTTGGATCGTTTTCGGATTCGTCGTCGGATTCGTTTTTAGGATCTTTTCCGTCTATTACATACTGAAAAGTAGCTACAGTTGGAAAGTCTGAGGACGCTTTTCATTAAAAATGATACTAAAGGCAAGGGCAGAACAATGCAACGAAGAAACAATTGGATGCCAGGGGAACGTTACACGTCGTGCTCACTGAAAAACTTCAAAATTACAACGTGAGGCTTTTTATACAATTATATCTATTAAAATGGAGTACAAACAAATTCTATCAGTAACATAGCCAATGATTTGTGATACGACGGAATAACCAGCTGGTTTCATTGAAAACTGAAGATGGTTGTACTAATTTAAATATTTAGTTTGTTTACTCTTGTTATACTCAAAATTACTATTGAGGCGGTTTTTCTGGTGTTGTAATAATATGTATGAGGTAAAAAGCATTGTTATATAAGGAAATCGTGCATAGTATACATCGCAAAGCAAACCGTAATCTGCACTTCTATTAGCATTCAGGAGTCAGTAATGGTAACATTAAAAGGTACTTGGATACGGCAACATTGAAACTTGGCTACAAAGCAGACAAGCAAACCTTACGAAGGTTTTGTAGTGGTCTGCTTAAGAAAGTGTTAGTTTCGTAGCTATCTAGTTAAAACGATAAGAGAAGTGAACAATCTCTCGTTATCAGGGTGGGGAAGAAAATAAGCCTAGGCTAAAAGAATGTAAATTTTTTGTAGAGCATTATAATAGGACTTCTGGAAATAGAGCTTCTCGGAGTGAAATCTAGAAAATTCACAGTAAAGGAAACGTTTGCGCATAAATTGAATTTTAGAAAATTCCAGGCCCTACTGTGTATGGTGACAGTTATTGTTGTCACTCTCTAACATAACTTTTGTCAATTGATATTGTCTCTGAGAAAAATACAATTATTAAAACTTTTTCGGTATTCCATAGTATTTCTTTTAATTTATAAGTATACAAGTGTATATCACTTACAAGTGAAAGTTGACCATTAATAGAAATGCGTAATGGAACTGTGAGGAATGTGGTCGCTCATACGTAAAAATGTGTAACCTGAAATCCCAGCGTCCCCGAACGAATATTTACTTTTTGTCTTTGTACTGTGCAGCAATTACTCGGATCACTGAACGGGTTAATTAATGAAATCTATAAACTTTTCCCGCCTTTGGGGACGCGGATCGCTTTTTTTGCAATGTCATCTGTCTGGAGTCGTTCCAAATGAGTTACGTGGCTACTGTTCATCGACTGATATGTGTTTGACGGTAAGTATTGCTCTAAGTAGAATTGGTCCAGGCTTTGCATTGCCATTTTATCGATTAAAACAACTTTACCATGATGCTTACTAATAACGAATAATACTTTAGTACGTGGTTTATAGTTGTGCCGGTTCCTACAGCTTATTTATACATCTATACGGATTAATCACATTGTAGTGTCTGTTTGTTATATCAAAATAACCGCTTTTTACTAAATGTATATATATGTACATATTTTTACACGTTACATATAGCAAAGCAACATTTTTTACAATTTTTGTCTGTCTGTTTGTCTCTCTGTTTGTTCCGGCTAATCTCTGGAATGGCTGGACTGATTTTGATGAGACTTTCACTGGCAGATAGCTGATGTAATAAGGAGTAATTTATGCTACTTTCATTTAAGAATGTGCGCACACAGCGAGCACAGCTAGCTTATTATCAAATAAAAATTTAAATGATTATTCTTTAATTGTAATGAATTACTGTCATCCCTAGCAACTACATATTGAATAGGGCTTCGTATTCTCTCGTAGATATTTTGAGGCTATATTTGGGTATTAATAGTTGAATCTTTTGGGTATTAATAGTTGTTTCTTTTTTGTCATGTTTCAAATAAATAAATAAAAATAAATAAATCTATCTCGCGAGTGAGTAGACACGTGCACTGGGTGCTCATACCCACTTACTGAGAGTGTGTATCAAAAGTGAGAAACAATCAGCAGCAGACGCAAGCTATCATCAGAATTTCACAACTTTTTGAGTCCATGAGCAACATCGCTTGATGTTCAACACGCACTTAAGTGAATGTACACAACTAAGATATTTCCTTTTTGTATTGTCGTCGTGTCTAATTTGCAAGATGTCTCGATTGAGCAACAACGTTCACTTTCTCAACTAAGCTTAGACCATTTTTAAATACGTTCGAACCGATTACATGAAACGAAAATTAGACACATTAGTAAGAATTACTAAGAATCAAGTTCAATTCTGTTCGGAAAAAATCGAAAATATTAGAGAGCAATTTTTAATGATCTTATTAGGGACGAGAGAACATCGACACCAGTGTTGAAACATGCTACATCAGGCGCCGTCTCAAGCGCCGCTCTCTCAGATGTTATCTTGCCGCTCTTGTTAGAAATGGATTTATTTCGTGTGAAAATGTGAAACATTGGTTAGGTTATAGATTTTTAGTTGTGGTGATTTATGGGTATGTGTTGCTAAATGCAAAGTAGGTACTTTGAATAAGAGACAATGATTTACAGTCACGGCATTTATTGAATTTTTTTCATCAACCTAATTAAACGTTCCAACCATTCATGTATGCACATACAAAATAAAGTTTAATATCAGACCGGTTTGATTGAATACCGCTAGTATTCGGTTGAACAATTCCAAAGTTGTTGCTAGTACAAAAACGATAACAGTAAGTTTTGAATAAGTTAATTAATTATTTACGTAATAAAATGAACGTAACATCATGCCTGTGATCCCTGAAATGGTTAGCAGTTAGAATAGTACACTCCCACGTTTCACCAGTTATATTTACATCCCACCATGGATCCAATAATTCCCTAATCCAGTAATTCCCTACCCGGGATTTGAACCTAAGAATCCCCGATCGCAGTCACGCATGTAATCATCACGACCAACGAGGCAGTCAACGTAATAAAATGGAAAGTCAGCATTTCTCGTAATATAAAATAAGTGGAATAAGAATAATAAAGAAAATAGGACGATAGAGCTTTTAATCAGGTCAACTATTAACTTCATAATAACATCATAATAATATGGCAAAAATTGTATGTAGTTACTAAGTAACTAATTAGAAAGTTCTGTAAATAAGTGCGCTTGTTGCTGGCCCTTGGCCTATAATTATCACGGGCCAAATGGAAGGTATACGACAGCGTTATAACTATTGTACTTTCGCTTTCAATATTAATCTGAAATGGGTCAGACGAAAAGAAATAAAAGCTGCAGCTAGCTAGCACCTCAACTATTTACAAATAGGTCAAACAAAATAGCCAGAGTACTCGGCAATTTCTAATTAACGATGTTTGCGACTAGCCTTTCACGCTGGAAACGCTCGTTCAAGCATTACGGTACTTAATTTCAGAATTGTTTGACTGAACTTTTCAATTTCCGATATCCAAGGTCTTCGTTTAACGGCCAGTTTTAGCTGTTTTTAGTCCAGATAATATACAAAAGTAGCATTACTGGGGGATATTTTCAGAAACTGCCTCGTTGGTCGTGTTGGTTGCAAGTGCGACTGCCGAACGGGAGGTCCTGGGTTCGATATTCAAATAACTAATATTAAGAAGTTGATTGGGATAAGAAACAGCAATCATATAATTAGGCAATACGTAGTTATTTTTTTCTCGATATCTACCCTCATAGTAGAGTACCAAGTTCCCACTTGTGATGCCATAGTTTTAAATAAAGTTCTTTAAAATGTTGACATGAAAAATAATAATGAAAAGTTGTTACAAAAAACTTACTGCCTCGTTGGTCGTGTTGGTTGCGAGTGCGATTGCCGAACGGGAGGTCCTGGGTTCGATTCCCGGGTCGGACACTACTAAAAATTTTCTAATTTAGATTTTCTAGTAGT
>DWFO01002973.1:0-12928 GCA_018246595.1 Mimoniades nurscia nurscia | reverse complement strand
GTTTCAATATGAATAGATTTAACGTACCTATATTAAAAAAACGCCATAAAATAGGAAACTAGTTTCCCGCCGACGCTAAATATAACATTTTATTTAAGAAACAACAAAAAATAATTAAAAGCTTCACTAAACTGCTTTAACACAATGACGAATTAAACTTCAGCAGCCATTCTCCACGACGTGATCATTTAATGTCATAATTAATGAGATTAATGAAATTTTGAACGAGAATTGAATAGATCATTCTAGTTTATTCTAATATTATAGATTTAAATAAAATTTAAATAGCGATGCGTGATGTAACTTACCGCTTTCAGTGTATTTTCGGTAGTGATAAAGTTGAGGTTTTTCACGAACAATGTTGTGTTATTCTCTAGCTCAAGCTGTTCATCGTTATCCATAGACTCATTATCATTCTCACTTTCTGTTTTGCCTTTATCCGATTCGAGCTTTCCACTGTTGCCAATTTTACTTTCATTTGTTGCGTCTTTGACATCAGTAGTGTCAACATCAGACACTTTCGCTTCTGTGTTTCCTTCTAGTTCAGTGTTTGCATTACTCTTGACGAATATATTTTCCGGCGCCCATTCCAGATACAGGGGTCCAGATTTGTATTGCGAGTACGCTAATTTTGTGAACGCCTTCTTAGCTTCGTACGGTTCTATAAAATCTACAAGCGCTGTGATACCGTGTATCGGTAGTAGAAATCTAGCTAACGCTCCGTGCTTTTCGAATAGACCTCTAATTTCATCCTTGTCTGTGTTGGCGGGTAAATTTTTCACTAAAATGCACGTTTTCGATCTCTTTGTAGCTGGCTGCATGTAAAATATATTGTTAATTATACATTATTTTATAGATATTAGTGTTAGCTGGTGATCGAAAAAGGAAAATAACAATAAATGTAACCTTATTGAAAGCATCCAAATAAACACCATTAGCTTCTAGGAAGGCTCTAGTCTGGGAAACTAATTGAGTTTCGCCGAGAGCTAACCTCACAGCGGCACTTGTATCTATAAAAAAAAGATATATTAATACATAATGATATGTCATAAAGGATCAAACTCTGCTGCAAGAGGAAGCACTCTAAACAAACTTTGAAATATCTTTGATAGAAATGGTGTCAAATCACATGTTCAATTACTTGTGGTGTTGTCACTCAGCAGAGCCTCCTTGGTCGTGTCGAAGGAAGCCGCCACGACGCCCGCCACGGCGTTGGCGCCCAAAAATAACAAATTCCAATTATGGGAGGATTTCGCTTGAGCTTTCAATTGCTTCGCTTTTTTCTCCTTAAAAGACAGACCAGCTGAAATCAATTAATTATTATTATTAACTTGAATTGATATACAACAATATTTACATATATTATACATCTTACATATTTAGTTGGGGAAAAGTATTATCCAAAATTCGCCACCGAAAAGTGGTCGCACCGAAAAGGTAAACTTACGTCAAAAGAAAAGAAGCAAACCAGATGTCCCTGATTCGAAGATATAGAAAGATGGTATTCTATTTAAGTTCAAAACAACATTTCTGTGACAAATCTTACGTATTTTGAATTGTGACGCCCAGGAATAGTGAATCTAACGATACACTTTACTGGTGTTCTTAAACAATTAATTTTTCTATCTAATTTAATAGGAGCTGTTTAAATTATCATACTGTTTCAATTTACTAAGACCATTTTATATTGAAATTGTGTTGTTTTGATTACAAGTTTCTACTGTACTAAAAAAATTTATACAAAAAACACAACTGATTGCTAGATAACAACAGTCCATCACGACCCTCGTTTGTCTATCACGACCAAAGATTGTCCATTAAGACCATCTAACATTTAAAAAAATCTTCTGATTACCATCATCTTCTTCGTTTTCAACATGCTCAATTTTAGTGGGCAACAGATGTAGCATCCTGCCACAGAAGACTGTTCCATCTAGATCTGTGTAAGCTTTCACTGCATGCTCAGGTATCATGAACGTCACTGTTGCAAAGCCTTTTGACTGTTTTAAGATAGGATCGATTGGCATGTTGACATCTGTGAGTGGACCTGGTGGGAAAAGAAACGTTTTTATATGTGGCAATCCTACTAAGATTTTTATGTAAATCAGATATCTTCGTAAGAAGTCAATTATTGAATTAAATCATTTAGATTATTTGTGAATTTTAGTTGATGGAACATGAACGAGAATATAAAATTAAAGACGGTAGAATCAAAACTGCAGCATTGAATAAGTAGTTTGAAATATAAGTTATTAAATAAATATTGAAGTAGGAATGTGTAACATTGTGAAATTCTGTGAAGTGAACAATAATGCATGGACATGACACATAATTGCATTATAAGAAATCTGGTTATTGCCAGATGATAATCATATTCTAAATGATCTTGAAGTAGATTATGGGCACAGCAATACGTTAGCAGTAGACAGTACAGTTTCTAAGTTATCCATACTGTGGCACTGGCATATTATCGACGAAAAATGTATACCAGAATATAATACACTGTGTCATACAATTTCAACTACGGTGTAATGTGACAACATGTAGATGTGTGTGATTAAACTCTATATGACCAAAAGTGAATTTGAATGTGAAAGTGGCCATAGATAATTTTAAGTGTTCATTGTTGACATGCTTATGGATAATACAGTAAATGTAATTTCACAGATGGATTAACTCAGTTTGGTAAGAGCATATGTTGATATTATCAAAAATATTGAAAAATTATATATATAATTGGTGATTTTAACACTGATACAACTCTCAACACTTCTATAATATGTATTGATGTAGATTATATCTATCAGCTTGGTAGAGATACGAGATTCTTTACCAATTACTTCAATATATCATAATAATATTCATATAGACACATTGAAAATGTATCCTCTCATAGGGCTCTTGATTATAAGTAGTCATATGTATGGTGAAGGTATTAAATGACAAACTTACCATACTTCTCAAATAAACTGGTAATTTCTTCCTCAGAAACAACATATGGCAAGTTTCTGACAAAGATGTGGCCACTCTCGCCAATGCTCTCTTCATTATTTTCTTTCTACATAACATAAATTGAGACATATTATCTTTGTTGTAATAATAAATGTGAATTACAATATACTTTTTAATGAAACAGTATATTTGGTTACCTGTTGTCGCTTTTTAATATTAAGCTGCTCTTCCTCCTCAGCCATCTTTTTTTCAAGATTTTCATATTTATGAACATGTACACGATGGTTGCCTGTAAAATGAAACTAACAATATTGGACTGCAAATAGAATTATTAATAAAGACATGTATAGAGAAATTGACTAATATTCATACAAAATTTCATTGAATAGACAAATAATGGTTTATGCTGTATAATTAATGCTTGATATTTTTATTCACATTGAAATATATAAATGTACGTTTCACCATTAATGTTTCATCAATACATGAGCTATAATATGTATTTGGACGTACCAATAAATAATTTGTCTTTGCCAAGAGCTTTTTTTAACTCCTTTTCTGTTCGGAAACCTACATAGCAGAATCCTGCCAGTTTTTTCGCCTTGCCCAATGGTAATCTTATTGAAAATGGCACTAATGGTCTGAAAAATTCTTTAATATCCTTCTTCTTGCATTTGAATGGTAGCCCAGTCATCTGAATAGAAAATTATATAATTTATTTCATGAAATATTTTGTCTTTACGCCAGCAGCATCTTTCATAACATAGAATGTCACCAGAAATGTAGAAATTTGCAACTTCATAATTTCAACTTTAAAGTTCTGTGTTAACGTTAAAGTGATCTGTATTGGGTATAGATTTCTTTGTGAGGTTCTGAATTCAAATCCCAGTTGGGGCACTAGTAAATTTTTCAAATTTAGAACTCCTAGTTGTGGCTCGGAGTCTGGAAATGAGCCCGATGTATGGCAATAGGCACACCACCTATTCCAGAGTGGGGTATAAACAGTGAAACTACATTCCATTGCCTACTTTTTCAGGGATTACGGGTGTGATGTTACGTATTCATATCGTACAGATATATGGGTGTAAAATATTGTAACAGTTTTTATCATTTTGAAATACTGTGTGTCAGAAATATCAAGTTTAGTATTTTTACATAAAAAAATTGGTGTGAAATTCTAACTCTATCATCACCTTAGACTTTATTGTTCCACTGTTGTATATAACATCCTTCTAAAATGTGACTACACTGGGTTCTATAGTGACAATAACCAACTGGGACTGTCTGCCTTTTCAAAAACATTAGTGTATTCAAATGGGACATACATATGTATATTGCAGAAACTTGAATTCTGAGAACTACTTCACAAACCAAATAGTTCAATTAAAATTATTATATAAAACAAACATAAATTCTGTTAAACTTATAACAATAATTACTTAGGTTCACCTTAACATAAAACAGAGGTCTATTTCTAATTTTTTTAGGCACCACATCTTCCTCTTTGTTCTTCTCTTTTTGTTCTGTTTTTCCTTCAACTTTTTTCATCAACAGTTTCATATACTGAAAATAATATGTTTTATTGTTTATGAGTAATTATCACATGGTAATATTGTGTTGAGCTTGGCAATACTAAATTGCATATTTGAATCAAGTAAAATAGTGGCAGATCTAGCTTTTCTAATGTTACCTATAAATATATATGGTATGTATTGCTTTAACAAATTCAAATTAGCAAGTTGAAGTGGCAATGGTCAGTTCATATCACTCAAAACAACCAATGGGGTCAGAAAGTTATCGAGTTGTGGCCTAGTCTCAGTAAAGTAGTGTAGGTCACCGTTATACCAGGTAGTCTGGAGACCTGAAGAAAACAACACAAAACTATTTGATGTATCATAAACTATGTACTTTTACTGATGTATTAACTACGATCTCTTGTGTTAAATTACATAGCATATTATATAGACTTATGAAACTAAATTATATGATCACAAGGACAGCGTTTTCTAGTTTGATTAGATGTAAAAATTATTTAAAATAATTGAGATTGAGCTTACTTCAAGATCACTAATTTGTTTATCAGCAACTTTTTTTTCTGCTGTTGTTTTAATATTATCTTCCGTAGATTTATTAGACACTGCACTGTCAATGATTTCTTCATCAACCCCACTGTCATCCTCACTCTTGTCACTCTGCTCTAACACGTCTTTTATCCAAGCAGTTTGGTCATTGACATGAGCTTCAATGAATTCTGCAAACAATGGGTCTTCTTTATGCTACAAAATATTCAACAAATAGTAACACACTTGATCAGACTATTTACGAACTAGGATTGAATACATTTTGAAATACTATTTGTAGACTACATATATTAATATCCATGTAAATGCATCTCTATTATAATGGAAAACACTGTAATCAATTAAGTTTCATGACTCGGTTTTTTCCAGTAACATATTATTATTATTATAAGTTTAAATGTGTTTTGTTTGAGTAAGTTTAAATGTGTTTAGAATGGAATTGCAAACCTAACTCCATATTATATTTGATAAAATAAGAAAGATTGAAATAAATTATATATAACTACAGCATTCTGAACTAAATACCCACCTTTCTAAGCAGCTTTTTAATTTTATCTTTGTTTTTCTCTATTTTCTTCTCTTTTTTCTTTGCATTTTTAGAGGCTTCAATATCATTTCCATGGAGTTTCTTATATGCAGTGCTGTCTGGTGCATATTTACTCCAGGCCCTAGGTTTCTTTTCATCTCCGAGGTTACTACAAATCTGAACATCGATTTTTAAAGAGTTTATGCAAGTGCCGTCAAAGTATTCCTTGGCTGCTGCTGCTTGCTCTTCCGTTCTGAATCCAACGAAGCCAAAATTCCGGAATTTACCATCTTTAGTATATTTCAATTGCACATCAGTTATTTCACCTTTCTCACTAAAAATATCCTTAAGTTTTTCAACTGTAACCTGAAAGGTTAAAGGAACGTATTAGATATAGATTGTGGAAAGTAATAATTATTTAAACATAATATAGGTTTTGGAAAGTAATAAATATTCAATAGATACTGTACCTTGTTAGGCAAGTTTTTTACAATAAGTCGCGACATATCTGTGGATCACACTTGTGTGCCACATAGATTAAAACAAATTTGAAGCGCATATAATTTAAAAAACAAGAATGAAAATTAATTCAACTACACAAATTATAGGCACACAATATTCAACTTTCAAGTATTATGTACACCACGTGAAATTACATGACACATTCAATAATTCAATAATTGACACTGGCTGGCAGTACTGTGACAGTAGGCTTCACATTTGTCATTGACACTCATCAATGACAGCGACATTCGGAATTCCATTTATTAAAATAGACGATGTTTTTAATGCATATAGATTATAGGTTTTTCAATATGTGTACTCTGATATACTAAATGAATCACATGATTAAAAGTAAAAGTGACCAATTCATTTCAACTATTGGAATTGGAAATTACAATTAAACATATTACATAAAACTTACTACATACATATTGGTATGTCTAAACTATCCCATAGGATAGGCACGTCCGAAAATTTGAATAATAAAATCATTATTTCTAAAATTGTTAGATTTTCCATTATTTATTGAATTAGTACCTTAACTATTAACATTACATGCGTTTGCACCACCCATTAGACACTAAACCACTTTATAGATTTTTCTTTACATTTATTACCACATACAATTATTTTTTAATTTTTTGGTAAGAAAAAAATTCCATTAGGTATTATATTTGATAATGAATTATTTGTAATAAAAGATCTGAATATGTATTTTAAAGAGCTGATACAAATAAAAGTATTTATAAGAATTGCATCAATTTTATTTAAGTATAATGAAATGAGTACAGTAAACAATACAGTACACTTCAGTACAGGCTATTTGACAGCTCGTTATCTGTTGAAGTGTTGAGTTGAGTTATATACTGAGATTTGCCGAGAATTGTTTATATTTTTAGTATTAAGTTATTTTCATTCTTCTGTTTGTTGCACCGCTTACTTGAGTTAGAAGTTACCAATATTAATTTAAAAAAATGTCAACGGCAATGACATTTGGCCAAAAACAATTTATTCCTACGCCGCCTGATAAGGGAAGTTTTCCACTGGATCATGATGGATTGTGTAAGAAAACTATGAATAGATATATGGCTTGCTTATTCAATAATAACAACAATAATTCCTTGTGTCGGTTAGAAGCTAAGGAATACTTAGCATGCAGAATGGAACATAACCTGATGGCTAAAGAAGAATGGTCAAATTTAGGCTTTAAGGAAACTGAAGAATGAAAAATTAAACTTCGGCAGCGCATTGTAAATATTGTTATTTAATTAGTAAACGTTTTTAATATGAATTTGTTTGTGTTTTTTTCAATAAGCGTTTGTCTGCTTCTTAGTAAATATCTAGGACAGAGGAAATTGTCACCCTGAAGCAGTTTACACAGCAAATGTAAAGTAAAGTAAAGCAGCGCGGGGACAAGCCTGTGTAGAATTGTTCACCACACTTTAATGGAAAAAATATGGATGAATAAATAAAAATAAACAAATAATGTAAAATTTCGAGTTCTGTGTTCCCAATAACAGAATTTGCTAAAGTAGTGTACTGGGTTCAATTTCGGGTCGGGTACTATTTGATTTTGCTATTTTAGATTTTGAAGTAGTAGCTTGGAAATTGGACATGGGCCTGTTTGTGGCAATAGGCTTACCTATACCATATTGGGATGTAAATGTAACGGGTGAAACTTGGGAGTGTATTACATTCCTCTGCCTACCTCCTCTGGGATTACTAATAAATTACAAAGTTATAATATGTGTGACTGAGGGCAGCCCTCTTTGCATTTATGTAATAATCATGCTACCTAAACATAACATGAACTTTCTTCTTTCATTAGTATATAACTTTCATTTTGTGATAATGTAATTCTGCCTTGTTGGTCCTGTTAGTTGCAAGTGTGACTGCAGAACGTCAGATCCTGGGTTCAATTCCCGGGTCGGTCACTGCTAAATTTTTCTAATTTAGATTTCCTAGTAGTGGCTCGGCATCTGGATTTATGCCCGGTGTATGGCAATAGGCTCACCACCTATTCCATTGTGGGACGCAAATGTAACTTGTGAAATGTGGGAGTGTTTTACATTCTTCTGTGTACCTTTTAGGGGATTACAGGTGTGATGTTATGTTTACATCTGTTATTCTGCAGTGACCCCTGGTTCAATTAACTATTGAAAACAAGTTTTAAAAATAGTTATCAACTATATCAAACGATAATAATAATCAAACATTAGGGAGTAAGGTTATTGGCCCACAGGTAGAGGTGTGGAAATTTTCTTTCCTTCTCTGCTTTTGTTAGTTATTAGAGGTCCAAAGCTGCACATTAATGTTTCCTAATCAGCACCATTCCCAGAGCCCAGGGCCTTTAAAACTCAGCTGTCATTTGCTGTGCTCAGGTCATCAGACCACTTCATCGGAGTGTGGCTTAAACTCCTTTTGCTTAGACTATTTATTTATGTATTTGCTATAAGTTTTATGTACTTAATCATGCATATGATTTAATGTTTATATACCTCACCATATATTTGAGGTTTATAAAATTAACTTCGGTAATGAAACAATAAATGCTCATAGAAAACTCTTTATTTTCATCGGGTAATAAACACATTGCTTATATAAAAATTTATTTCAAAACTGCTGTGGTTACATGAGTAGTACTTGATTATAGAGTTGACGAATTTTTTTTTTATTTATTGCCAATTTCATTCATGGCATATTTTATAAAAGTAAATATCACAGTTATTATTAAATTATTTGTGACCGAAGAAATTGTAAAAAATCTAATATATATATCTATCTAAGAAACTAGTGTATGAGCGACTTGAGAGGTATAAAAATGATTTAAAATACAAGTCAACTCAGTTGCCTTATTACATTTTAGTTCTATCATTCTTATAAGTATTTATATGTAGTCTTACAATTACAATATATTTTTCTGCTCATTGCACAATATTATTATTAACATGCATACTATGATTACATTTCCAAATACAAGGAAAAAGTTTTTAAATGTGGCCACATTACCAGCTATGAAGAATGTTACAAACGTAAGAGGTAAATACAAAAATATTTAAAGTGAATTTATTCTGTACAGTAACTAACTAACAAAGCACCATTTTCACTCCATGAAGTTTTCATTCCATACTCATTTGCAAATCAACTCTCTACAGCTTCATAATATATTTCATACAATCCACGCATAAGGCCATTCACTTAATATCTATTTGATTACACTACATGGTTATGTGAGTAGAGAAAAAAGAAAAAGAATATTTTAGTTTAGTTTAAAAAAAAATATGAACATTTCTTTTAAACATGAGTTCATAAAATAATAATTAATAATTAGCATAGCTTAAAGTTAAATAAATATTTTACAACACTAATTTATCTAAAGACTAACATGTCTCTTTCGAAATTTTTATTATGTCAGTTAAGGTAAGCTGTGGATTCGACTGGGTCATGTTTAAATACATCGATATTATAATATATAGATAATTATGTTTCATATTACAGAACATTGGAGATTATATTTTCCCTACAAAAATAATTAACTTTACATTAAATACTGACATCGAAAGACAATACAAACTGTACAGGAGCTAAATGAGTGGTGTTATGTACCTTACATATAAAAACCAAGCACTCGATCATATTGAGATCATAATGTACATACAATAATATTACAAAAAAAATGCCTCATCACTACAATAAAATTATGCTAAATAGTTTTATACATACATAGGCTCTTATTTAATACTAAACAGGCAGTGCATCGTTTGCGCAACAGTGTCATATTAAACTAGCTCAGACGTCGACGATATGTACTGTTGCATTAGAAATGCGATTATTGTATATTTATTATAAAAAAAACATGTATGTATACAGGCGTCTAAAATAGAGGATATAAGTTTGAATAGTTTAGACGAGTCGAACATACGTGGTAATAACTAGCAGCAAGGATGTTAAGGTGAATAAAAGGTTGTTTTTCCAAGACGTGGCAGAGGAGCTCGGGGAGCGGAGCGTGGAGCCCGGCGCCGGAGGCCCGCGGAAGGGCGCCCGGCGCCCGGGGCGCTCCTCGGGACACGCCATCCAGAACGGTGCTGAGGGAAGCTGCTTTTCATGTTCGACACGCATCTGCAAGTCGTTGAATTTCCAGAAGCCTTTCCCTTTGAAGAAATATGTCTTTCCTGTGGAACAAGCGAATAGAAAACTGATTAGTGATTTTTATAATGGAAACGATTTTGTTGCAAATTTCCATTAAGTATGTATATCATAGATATGATGAAACATGAGAGGAAATATTACCGTCTTTCCATTGGAATACACTATCGATGTTGTAGCCGACACCTTTCCACATCGCCATATCTCTTGGGTAGTCGAGCTCGACGCGCCCAATGTCTTCGTCGTATCTAAAATGAAGAAAAAAAAACAACGAATGATCTAATTGTATAGTAACAATGAACACTCTGTTATCGGGTTGACAACTTTTTGTTAACACTTACTTCCAATACATCGTCCCACTGTAGAAATATGTTTTGCCATTATGGCCCCATACCATAGCGGCATCCAACTTTTCTAAACTTTCAGGTAAGCCGAGTCTAGATAAGGTTCTCGGATATCCAGGCATTAGAAATTGTGAATCAAATAGATACAAATGTTTGCCTGGAAAAGATGAAAAGGAATTAATTAATCAACACTGGTAATATTGAAAAATGTTTAAAAATAAAATAATTTTGTTATCTTTAATGTTCTATAACGTACATACCTATGAAAAATGCTATTTTACGGTCTGGTCTCTCATAAACTGCATCAACATGGGTAAGGTTCCTCGGTAATCCTGACCACATCCTAGATATTTCTATTGGGTAACCAGAGTACCGCCCATCAGCGCCTATCCTCCAGTGATACTGAAAAAATAATTATAGTCAAATATTATATTTAAGTTTATTATGTTTAAACGTAGGTACGTATTATTTGAACATTTTGTGGTTTTGTCTGGAATAACTTCTGAAGATATGGGTGTTTGTAACTCACCCGATTTTTAAATATAAAAAGTTCCCCGCGTATGAGAGCGACTGCATCGTAATTTGTGTTGCAAGTCTCTGGGACATCTGATGGAGGCGTAGGTTTGACCGTCGTAGTTTTCACGGGGTAATAAGGTTTTTTCTTGGGATAATCTTGACCGGGATCTGTTGGGTGGTTCTGTCGCGGGTGATTGGGATACTCGGGAGAGAGGTGGGGATAACGTGGTCTGTAAGTGGTAGCATGAGTCGTGGTCTCCGTAGTACGCGGATAGTGGTTGTGGTTCGTCCGTCGGGGATGGTCTTCACTGGCGTTATAATGGCGACGATCTGGATAATATGAGGGTCGTTCGGGATAGCTCGGTCTTTCCGGATAACTTGGTCTTTCCGGATAGCTCGGTCTTTCCGGATAACTTGGTCTTTCCGGATAGCTCGGTCTTTCTGGATAATAAGTGGGATATCGGCTAGGGGCGCGTGGGTGTGGAGTGTATGTGCGATGATTTGGATGCCTTCCGGCGTGATGCTGGTGGATGTACGGCCTCCTCGTTGTAGTAGTTGTAGTAGTGGAAGTGGTGGTGGTGGGAGGGGGTGGTGTTTCTATAGGTCGATAGTAAGGTATTTTCGCCCATGTTTTTTGAACTTTCGGACCTGAAAACAATGTTTAACTTTAGAATACACGTAAGTATAGTATAGGAATTGGCTGCTTAAAATTACGTTCTCTAATGTGTGTAGAGTCTGCCAACTCGGACTTGGCTAGAGGTAGACTATTACCCTCAATCTGAGACGACTGCACTTACCGTACATCTGCTGGATTCCATTTCGATCATCTTCAGGCAGAACAAAGTTCGGTTGGATACCCTGGTACCAGGGGAACATCAAAGCTCCCTTAACCGAACTGTGACTTAAGCCTAGCGAGTGTCCGAATTCGTGAGCGGCTACAGCGAACAACGAGGTACCTGTAACAAATTCGTTACAATCATTAAAATCGTTTACATTTCGCGAGTACATAAATCCAGCTTTGCATTGTACAATGTTGGTACATGTTCGGAATGGAGCAATCCAATGTGTAAATGTTTACACGTGGCTAACCGGAACCATTACGAAGTGTCCGTGTATCCGATGTACCTACGTGTAAATTATCACGTTTGCGGTGTAATGTCGGCTAGCACGGGCCTTCAGCACGCGGCTGCGGAGCGTGTCGCATGGCCGCGGTTGGGCCTCGTAACGGATTGCTGCCATCGTCTACGTCTTACAGTTTTACATTTACATTTTCACCGTACCCACGCGCGAAACACGATTACATTGATATCGTATGAAAATGATATATGCGGCGACGTTTCACACACCTAAATCATATCGCGATGCAATTTTGTTAGTTAATTAAGCAATAATTGCAGTCTGTGATATAATTATCGAGCACATGTTATATATTGCATGTATAATTAACGGTTAATATAGATTTTATTTCACGATAGACTGACGATATGTGCAATGCGTGTTTTAACCGCTGTGCCGTCGGGCCGATTGCATGTCAAAATGTCACATCACGTGACAAGTTCATTTCAAAATGTGTTTTCGAGGTGAAATAACCGTTTTAATATAAAATATTGATTAAAAATTGTGCTCATGATATGGGCAATGGTGAAATACGTAAGGCTGCTTGAATATAACTGATAATAATATATAATATAAATAAATTATAATATCCAATTTTATTCAGATATTTAGTCCATGTCGATACTACACATATTAAAAGTTTAAGGTGATCGTACTTTTAAGCCGATTAAAAAAAAAGTAACTTCACGCCTGTAATCCCCGAAGAGGTAGGCAGAGGAATGTAGAACATTCCCACGTTTCAC
>DWFO01002972.1:0-12928 GCA_018246595.1 Mimoniades nurscia nurscia | reverse complement strand
CTCGCAACACAACCTATCCGGCACTTTTACATTTGACAAGCGTAGATTTTTTTTTCCAGCGGTATTACCCAACAACTAGCCGACCTTCAACGCTATGACTAACAAGTAACTCTAAATGAAAAAATCTATAAACGAATAAAGACCACATAGGTACTTAAATACGAATGTAAATATGTTTGCCTGGTGTTTCCAAGTCAAAAGCACTGTACGTATTCTGATAGAAATTCGTATTCTTATTGAATTCTTATTCTCTAGGGGACGTGTTATACCTACTGGTGACACGTGAGAGTGTACTACACTCCCCTGTCTACTTCTTAATAAATACAGACGTGATGTTGTGAGTTGAAGCTTGAAACTTTAAAAAAGACAGCCTTATTAGAGCACATTTTTCAGCATTCCCCTAAAAGGAAAACATGATCGAACACACGTAGTAGAGGAAATACATACGAGTAGGTATATTATGCCAGCGCAAGCCAAGTCACGGTATATAGCTAGCGTAAAAATTTACCTCGAAGATAAGATCGGCAAGCGCCAATACGTTCTAACAATTAATGACAAGGCGCTAAATAGATCAATACGTATACATTACGCGTCGGCGCAGGAGTTCGCTAATGGTCGAATTATTCAACACCAACATGACTCGAATAGGAGAGTGACAGGAATCAAAACTTTCACGGCACACCTTTGAGTTTTACACCTCTCATAACATATTATAGTCGAGACACAATAGAATTTTTAACCGTCTGGTTACACTTTACACTTATCGTAATATTACATAATAATACACATAGTGGTCAAACACAAAACCAAATTTTGTGACAAAGTAATCATATATAAGCAGCGGCGATTATTTTAACACTAAGCCAAAGAGAAACTATTGTAACAAACCTAAAGCAAACTTGTGCAAATACTCGTTTGTTTGAAAAACCAATCACAATACGAAAATACCCTAACAAACCATATCTTAAGTATCTTTCTTATAAGACGGGCTTATCAGAAATAGATTTATGTTTTTCGACGATTGCTTTATTTTCATTTTCAAAGGAAATCCCATAACAAATAACGTCTCGGATCACCAAAATAATATAGACTTATGTTAATAATCACCCTTTTAACAGCCCGCCTTCACACACCTCAATATGTTCTACTCTTTATTCCGATCCAAATTAATGTTGAAGCTAAGCCTCCGAAGCCTTAGCTTCTTACTGTGACATTATGTGTATAAACCTTAAATTATATAAAGCGTAATTGCTATGTCATATGTTGTTTTCTTTTAATGTTTTTATATTTTTCCCGCAAATACATACGCTTTTAAGAGACAAGCGCTCGTAATTCATAAAATGTTCGGAAAAAATAGTCCCAGTAATGCTAAGATCATATTGAAAACAACGAAAATCGTATATTTGTATTAATAGTAACCAAGAACAAAAATTACATTTTGTAATGTTACAAATATTTCTGCTATTCGAAACACAGTTAATATATAGGTCGTCTCGATATCGTAAAGCGAGCGATATGGTGAACGAGTTGCATGCGAACGAGTTGAGAACATTAAACGTTCAATTGTAACGCGGTTAAAACGAGTATATTGCATGTACTAGTTAAAGAACGCTACTATGTCTATATATTGTTATATAAGTCAGGCCTACTAACATTTTTATGCGGAATAGTAAAGAAACTATGCGTTCAAATGAATAACAGTAAAGGTTCATTCTTGAATGAGTAGTAACGTTTGGTTGTTAAATGTAACTTGAGATTATAATAATATGTGATGGGATTCGCCATCGCGCATAGAGTTCGTGATGGAAAAATCGAAGAAAATTCCCTCGCTAAGGGATTAATGAGGAGATTTGCCGTACGTTTGCCTTTGAATGTTTACAATAACTGATGTTACTGCCGAAAAGAATGAAATAATAACGTTGAAATTTTATCCCATTTAATTATTATTTCTACAAAGCTCTATACCAATTGAAAGTATATGCATAGCTGTGAAAAACAAATTATTCGTGTTACTGTATATAAATTTCTATTATTATGAGAAAAAAAACCTGTTATTAACTTATTAAATCTCTACCCAGAGTATATCAAATTCTATTTGCGTGCGTGAAACAGACACTTCTCTATCAAAAGATTTATAAAACATCTTTTGGAGGGCAATAACCTCCGAGCGCTCAGGGGCGATTTAGTCGAAAATCAGCTTTATAAATGCCACAGCAATAATAATTAATTTGCTTAATTATATTAAAATATTCAAGTTTATGTTACTTTTACAAGTTTATATAATTATAAGTCTGTCAACTCACGCTTGGCCAGCTTTGCAGTCTAGGCTTCAACCAACTCATTCTAAGACGAGACCCGTGTCCCACTGTTGGACGATAAACAAGTTGAAGAATAAAATAGAGTAGCTATATACAGACACTACATTTTAAAATAGATAATATGAATGGAAGGTGTTCTAGTAGGCACTTTGATATGCAATTGACAGAAAAAACGAGGAAAACTCGCAAAAAAAAACCGGTCGCTAACTGGATGGGACCGCACCTGGTCAGCTCGAGTAGCCCGCTGTTTTACGAGCGCAGCCCACTGCGCTGCACTTAGCCCGCGCTCACATTGCAACGTGGTTACATTTTACCGTGCGTTTCGTATATAAATTACTGATAAATAATGTCGGATGAAAAAACTTACAAACTAAATACATGCAATGCGAATGACAATAAATGCAGGTGCTCAGGAAAATCAATGTTCAAATCTTGACCAAATACGTCAAATATTGGCTGCTGGGGAAGTGAGAAGATATCGAAATCGCCGTACTTGTATGATGAGAGCGATGAATGTAGAAGAAGCGCGGCAGGTGTGGAGGGATAGAGATATTTGGTACTCAGTGCTCTCTGCCTACCCCGTAAGAGACTTGATGTAACGACATAATAACATTACCAATACTGTAAACTCACTATGATTTACAATCTTCACTTGTCTATGTTTTCATTTCTGTACTTTTCATAAAATTTCACTCCACATACCTCTATAGGAAATTACCAGATGTAACGTAACATCACGCCTGCCAACCCCGAAGAGGTAGGCAGAAGAATGTAGTACACTCCCACGTTTCACTAGTTACGTTTACGTCCCCAAAATAGAACTATATTTTAAAATTCTAAATAACATTAATTTAAAGTTAAATTTAATTCAACTCGTGAAATTTGAAAGTTTACTACATCCCTGTATCTATCTCTTCGGGTATTACAGGCTTGATGTTATTTTGTAACGTTTTTAATGTCTCGCATGTGAGCCCAGCTTTAGTTACGGTTTGTGTGTGCTCGAGAACGATTATAGCCTCGCGTAATGGCAGTGACAATTTTGTTTGGGGTAACGTAATGCATTATTTAATGGTCCGACCCCACCTGCGTTATAACGCTACATGCGTACTGCAAGAGTATGGGTACACACGTCATTTATATAAATGTTAGTAGGTACTGCAACAAACAAACTTAACATCACACCTGAGGTAGGCCCAGTATGGATAAGGTGGTGAGTCTATTGCCATACACCGGACACAGATCCGAACTCCGAGCTACTATCAGAAATTTCAACAAGAAATTCTAGTTAGAATTATTATTACGTCGAACAATAAAAATAATTGTTATTTGTTGCGCTATCATTAATAAAATTCTAAAAAGTATTTATAGTAATAAGACGCAATAATACCACACGCAAATATTTGCAATATGTTTAATGTTAAGTAATCTCAAACATAAACGTGTTAAGCCGGTACATATAAAAAATCATGTCTATAAACATTCACGATACGTTCAATAGTAAAATAATCAATAATTTTTAATATAAAAACCAATAAAGTTACTTAACCACATGGTGATTTTATCAGCTGTGTTCGACAAATCCAATATTACTTTCATCGAAAAAGAGTTTCATCCCCGATATTATGTACCGTACCATGTTTCATCAATTTACGGCCTAAGCAGACGAGTATACTATGTACCATGTTTCATCAATTACGTTTACGTCCCACTATAGAATAAGTGGTGAGCCTATTGCTACCATTGACAAATCCAGCCGAGCCACTAGATACTAGAAATTGTAACAAGAAACTCTAGTTAGAAAAGTCCAATAGAATCCGATTCAGGATTTGAAGGAACTCTCGGTCGACGGTCGCGCTTCCAATCACATGTCTAACGGGGCAATATAATAGATAACGTTTGATAGTACAATTCGTATTGTATTATCTCAGCTGGATTTATTAAAAGTAGGTTACGAACTATTCCACTATGGGCATTCCTCAATGTTGTATTGACAAGGTTCGGTCCAGCCACTCAAAATGAGGCGTCACCAACCGAACCGAGCATGAAAAAGCATCGAATAACAGGACGCGTTCATTTGCCGACACTAATTTAATTTTAAGCTCCTTATGTTACCTTCCTTGCATTCAATAAAGCCCAAAACTGGCTTCGCATCTGGTAAGTAGGGCAGTTAACGTTTTTAGGCTTTTAAAAGTTCTCTGTTTCACTGACCTGGGCGAAAAAAGTTGGTAATGAAATATCAAAAAAATCAATAACTGTTTTGAAAAAATTGTATATTTTGACGGATATTATTTAATTTCAGTTATACATATGTCTTCTCTATGGGTCCGTGTTTTATATGCGACATAAGAGAATGACTTCCAATAATACTATGCTACAACAGTTTAATACTACGGTCTAGTGATACCAGTTCACATAGGAAAAAGTCAATTAAAATCCAAAAATGTTGAAAATACCCATGATTAACCATATTTGGTACATTGACAAGACATGTCTTTAACTGATATATAGCAAAAAACTTTATAGATATTCTAAGTACCATACAATACGAACTGATCACTCTCTACGAATAAGATTAGCAATGATGTATAGACCACAAATACTCTTACATTAATAGAATCTAATCTCATAATCCTGTTTCGCGCAAACATAGAGAATGCCTTCAATTTGTTTATAACGACAGTGTTTACAGAGTGAGATGTAAAAACTGCCATCAGTGAAACGGGAACGGGAAGTGGTCTCCTATAGTCATCTAAATAATATACCAGCTGATGGCCAAGCAGTGTTGCCATCTCGTAGATTACTCCAGACGTTTATCTTAAAACCATCGGCGTGGTAATCGTTAATGTTTATTAATAATGATTATAAGAAACAGTGTTTTCTAGTTACGAATGTGTTGTGTTAATGTCATTTTGTTGTCTAGGTCTAACTAGAAATATAAACATCGAATAGAATTGATTGAATACAGTCATATTAATACAAAAGCTATCGATGTATATATAAAAAGTGATTAGTATATTTCATACCAGGAGCGCAACAAGCTGAAGCCTTAATACAATCCTACGAAAAACTCAGGAATACCTACTTTCGTTAATAAAATTTCTACATGTGGAAAAAAGTAACAGTTCAATGAACGAAATGCTAACACATGTACAATCGAACGATTGAACTTTGATCTAACATTAATATGTATTCAGACAAAACTAATATAGGTTATTTGTTCACGCAACACTTACTTAGGTTTCACGTTCACGGCAAAATAATCAATAAATAATTTGAGATACAGTCGTAATTCGTATGCACTTTACAAACTTGCATTACGAAACTGACGTTAACAATGTCAGCGAATTAGTTCGCATTGTCGCAATTATAAGAAAACTTAGCTGGCGTTTTTTTTAATATGTATCGTACCAAATGTATGGATAATATCAAACAGCTTACAATGAGAATGTTACTGCGTTTCAATATAAAATTCAGACTGGTTTATTGACTAAAGAAGATGTGATCGTCACAATAGCAAATAGATCAAGAATGAGAATATAAAAAAATAGATTATAATTTAGACATTACGAATGTATTTACCATGCGAAAAGTTTTAATAACATGAAATATGTTTTGTATGGAAATAAACATCGATAAAAGATATGATGATGGTGACCGCTGCCGACAGCGCTTGTAGTAGATACTCGTACAAGAGGGCAAAACAATTTTTGTTCTAAGCTAGGATCTTTCTTATAATACACGTTCTAACAAAAATAAACTTCCACTAGTCCCATCATCGTGACCAACAGGATGTCTGAGCCCACTGCTGGAGAAAGGCCCGCTCTAATGAGCGCCAATGCGATCGATACTCGGCTCGGACATAAACATAATTCTATCTGACATTAAATAAATTGTCATTACTCCGTTACACATTATTAAATATTAGAAAACATTATACTTGTGGAAGATCATGAACGCATTAAAGCTAATGATTGTGCATTTTACATAGAACTAGATATTCTGATGTTGATAACATCCAGATCGACAGTTTTTCTGCTGACCGCGCTTAGCAACAAGGTCTGTGGTGCGATTGTTCGTATAACAAGTCGAGTGACTCACTGATGGCGTTTACAGCTGAAATAAGCGATTATATGTTACACATTACGCAATTTAAAACTTAAACATCATTTTCTAGATTCGCTTCTTGTAATGAGCCCGAAGTGGTTAGAATTAAGTATCAGAGGAGACTTACTACGTAACTATGTAGTTAGATCAAGAATGTTCTAGAATTAAAAATACATTAAAATCACACTGAATATTTATTTAACCATACGTTCACAATTCAATCGGTCTAATTGAGCGTTAGTTACCTTTCTGTTACTATTCCGATAACTTGCGTTAACTGAAATGAAAGACGAACAGAGCTGACCTTGGACTGCGCTAGGTTTTCACATTTAACACGTTTTCACGAAACATTTGGTACACAGAACACAGTACATTGCCGCGCGAGTTGACTGTATGGAATGATGTAGTGTGTTGCACGGAGTAGTGTAGTGCGCACGAGTTCAAGCTACGAAGTCGGAAATTGCCATCGAATTTGCGGTAGGGGAAGCCAGCGGCGCGTGACGGCCGTTCGGAAACTCTGTTTACCGTCCTCGACTATTCTGCTTTTCATGCCCTTGTCTTATTACGCTCATACCAGCGATTGGCTTCTTATCTTATTTTTTATTTTCTCAACATTTGTGAACGTAAAATATAGGTGTATTTCCATAACCGGACTAAATTAAGACCAGGAAAATGGATACGCAAGTTCTATAGAAGGTATCATAAAAGAAGAACAGGTGAAAAATTGCTAACTTCTTATCGCATTTCTACTATGTAGTAACTTACGGCACAGATATGTTGTAGCAGTAAAGTTTTCGCTCGTGCTAGTCACGGGCCTTACAAGTAAATAAACAATTTAAAATTAATAAAAGTTTTAAATACCAGAATTTCAGGGATCCTATTAGAATGCACTGAAATTCATTGATATATAAATTTATATCTGTCTATAATATCTACGAATGTATACGTGCACACACGTACATATTTAAACCGTTAATGATTTATCGAGTTTTTGGTTATTGAAAGTAGATGAACGTTGAACATATATGCAACGAAGTCTGGAAATAAACGTTACGGAAAAATTTATTTTATTACTTTTGTTCAAATACTAGCATGTGATTAATCGTGATAAAAAATTTAAAAAAAATCTGATCGATTCCAACGTCCTCATGCCGTAACGCTTTTTTTTATTGCTGTAACGAAACTTTTAGCACGGTTAAAAACTAACGTACCAACATTGTTTGATCCGTAACAAACGTTTTCTCGTAACGAACGAGTTGATAGTTATCAACAGCATCATGTTGGAAAATCAAAACAATAGGTACAATACAACATAATACACATTACAACGGGTTTCGATTTTGGATATTAAACTCGTTTTATATGTACATAGGTATATTGGAAGTAGATTAACAATTAAACTATTTGGTAAACATTTTAACTAGAATATTAACGTTTAAACTAACTATCGGATTATTGCAATAAAAATTAATTGAATTGTTAACTTATTCATGTAACTTGTTTTATTAGTTTTGTATTTTGATTTTAGTAGTTTGATATATTTTAATATTTCGCATTCGGTGTAAGCTTTCTATATAAAAACATATATTTTTATACATATATCCAACATGAACACGTCGTATAGGTACTTAAGTTTCAGTATGCTAGAATCGGCTTTAAGTCAAACGAAATGCAATATATTTTTTCTTAATTTAAAATATTATGATAATTCTCGACGGAAATAAAACAAAAATCACGGTTGTCGTCACCATTGAGACTTTAAAAAAACCATTAAGACCACAGACAAAATAAACATTCCGTGATATATATTCTACAAAGTTGCTGGTTTAAATCACGCTACATAAACCTGTGGCAACTATAATCTATAGTTTCTCTATATTGTCTATGAATACCGGTAAGCGTTAACAGAGATTACGAGCACTAAGCCTCTCGCTCAGAAAGCATTGTCCCGAGGCGTTATGAGAACCACGATCACACTGATACGGCATTGTTGTACAGAAATACAGTTTCAACGTTTCGTAAGACTAATTTGGATCATAAATCCTCCGTCTTTATCAATCATCATTTGTGACGGGCTTGTTTTAATTACACTGATACTTTGGAACTTCATTATTAATTGTTGTTGTATCGCTTTATTTTCTGCCTGTCACTCTCTCTTCTTCTAACCTTGTCTATGGTTGCACTAGGGGTTGACAGCGAATGTCAAATGTAGCAAGGTAATACCTACTTGTGTAAACAAATTGACATGAGAAGTATAGTCTATGACAAAATACTTTTTTAATGTTAAAGAAGCTCGTCAGTCAGGCCTGTCTGGATAAAGATACTTGACAGTCGGTGCTCTGAGCCTACCCCGAAAATACCTTTATGACGATATTAAAGTAATAGTAAATATATAATATATGAAATATAAATTTTTTTAAAGGTAATCCCAATACCTAAGCCCATAGCGCTGATAGAACTATGACCAAACTATTACAGTACTGTTTGATACATGACATATAATAACATAATATAACAAACTGTATCTTGTGTCAAGAAACACTTGGCATGGAAAATATTATCTCGCTCTTCGTTTTTGATAGAACTAGTTATAAAGACGGTTAAGACATCGTTCAGTGCTTGGCTAATTGACCCTCAACTCTTTTGTTAAGTCTTCTCTAAACTTCCCACGGTTCAACAATCATATTTGACAAACGCTCGTATACCGATTAACTAGCGTCAGAATTATTAAATAAATAATATACATATAGTTTATCTACCACATTTTTCAAAGGTTTACGAACTGTCCTTTTTTTAACACGTCCAAAATATTTTTTTGTGAATTAATATTAAAATTAAGATTTATTTTATTTTAAAATGTTATTTAATTCATTTCTTTAATTTAAAATTATCGTAGCATGCCTGCATTAGAATGGGGAAAAAAAGAATTACTTCAAGAAATAGCGGGAACGGAACGTCAGGTCGGACGCTTAGAATGAAATTCGCGCGTTTTTTTTGTTAAAGTGCATTTTCTCGTGTGACCTTTCGTCGAGCTTCCGAACGCATTTGTTTTTTTCTGAAAAAAGAATGGCGAGGACAGAAATATTTCCCACGGCAAACAAGTGTCATGGGAACAGAACTATTGTGTTACCCTGTTGTCAACCACTGACAACTTAGAACGGATACAATTATAAAGAATCTAAATACGTAACAGTTCTAATATTACACTTGTAATATTACATTTTGGTTGCACTATTAATGGCTAATATCGAAAAGAATCAGAGGAGGTTATACTTTTGTTAAAACTTGCCTTTTAGTATTAACGTGTGTTGTATATGCACGTTACAATAAAGCTACATATTTAGTTTAAGACAAACATTACATTAATTAAACTAAAAATTAATACATCCTTGATGTAGTAAACGCGTCGTAGTCATTTTTGTGTTAAATCCATCTAAACATTAGTACTAAACGGTTAAAAAACCATGATTCTCTGCCAAGCCGCTGACATTGTGGCAAAGTTTTTATTTTTATACAACGTTTACTAAAACCACAGCTAATGCGCAAGAGTCCGTGAGGAAATAATAAGGTGGGAAGGGGGTAGAGGACGGGAGAGTCATTCCCCGCTTATCACCTAACTACATTTACACGATTAGGAAGGATTTAGTGAAAAGCTTCATTTTATGACTTATAACACTGCATACTTTATATGTTTTATAAATTTAATCACCTAGGTATGTACACTGTCAATACAAATACATTATATATTAATATCATATCATGAATTACGATCGATTAACTTTAGTTTAAATATTATTAAAATATACACGAGTAAAGCTATTTACACCGTAAACGTGTCGCAATAGGTAGTGTACTTCAGACCTCCTTATGCCGCGAATAATGGGCATGAATTTAAGGCGCCTCGCACAAGGCGTTTTTCTAGAAATAAAATTATAACAAAATCTCACACTTTTATTTATATAAACTCGAGTTAAAGCTTAAATTAAAATCACAAGTACACATAATATACAACATCGACATTGATATTGATATTCCGTACAGGGCAATGTACAAGTTTTTTTCCGATTCTTTTTTGGCAGCAAGCTAAAGCCAGGCAGCTGTACAGATCTTACTCTAATTTGAATTCGAAGCGTATTGTCTACTACGTCTCACATAACACATTTCAAAAACAATTAGACAACTATTGTATCGCAATGCAGCCAACGTCGGGCAATACACAAAAGTTGATTAGCAATCTTCTAATAGGTACCGCTTCCGTGCACAAAGGCTCAATAAAAACTTAGTTTCAATCCGCTTGTAATTCTGTTTGATTATGATTATATGTTGCTTATTAAGCCAATTATGCACTGAGATGGACAGATAAAATCTATTGTGAGGCTCTATTAACAAAGAGTTACTGTCAGTCGTTTAGTTCAGACGTGGGAAAGCTCTACCTGCTGATACGAATACATATAGAGTACACTCCTCCTGTTAAATATTTCATCTCTAACAGCCGATGCTAACCGATAATGGTGTTATGACAATGTGAATTTCTCTATTTGGAGCACATTGTTGCCATGTAAATCGTTATTAGCCCAGAGCTCGAGCGCCGGTGCACGGTCGGCCGCGTGACACCCGAAAAACGTGCTCGCGCGTCCTTAATGACAGAAAATGTGCGCCACCGCGGGCACTCGCCCGTAATGAATATTTAATTGCGTGGAAATATTTTGAGAACGCCACAAAAGTGACTCGTCTAGCTTTGTTAGCCAATAATTGCGGCCGCGATTGCCGCTGTGTGGTTACATGTTGTATTGTCGGCGTTGAATGTGTAACGGCGCATTGGGAGCGTGAGATGTCGTGTTGAGATATTTTTAATCCGGGATTTGAATAGTGAAGTATTAAAAATAGAGATTTTTCGTTTTTCAATTTCTATATAAAACCATGTTGTAATTAAATGGAGCAACTTAAATTGTATGTTCGTTACTTAATAATTATCACAAACCTTTTATAAACTTTTTTATAAATGAAAGAACCGGGAAGTAAACGATTCTTGGTAGTCAAGTTACTATTTTCAGTAAGATTATAGTTCATCACTTGCTCGCTCGCGAGAGAACACGTGACTTAGCGTGAGGACAATAAATTTCTTAGTAATATCCGAGACGCAGGATAATTGCCTATTCAACTCCGCTCAGTTCTTCTTTGCACACAGCCACGACAAATAATACTGATATAATATGTTGCATTCTCACTTTATCATAAACAATTTGACGTAGGTATGAACATTTATTTTAAGTATAAAATCTCTAAAATAAATTCTTCAGTAGGTACCTACTGTTATTTAAAATTCACAACTTCCACAAGATTTTATTAAGAAATAAAATAGAATTTGCTTTACATGGCTTTCCATTTCTTAAACTCGCCCTAGATAATTTTAAAAATATAGGTACCTATTTTTAAAGTAAACACGTCTATCTTGAGTATCATAAAAATCATTAACAAAATTATATACGTTGTCTATGCGCTATGTCAATTTTTTGTCTGTACTTAAACGTGGGAAGCAGATGCGCCTACCAGTCTGTCATTTCACTAACGGTACTCCGATGGATTGTATGACGATGCATGATTCTATTATAATTGAGGCGGCCTATAGCTATAATTTTCTTAGCTGGACTGTGATGGTGTGTATTTTCTATTGAATATTTAGTTTCTGATCTTAAATCAAAGTAAATTATTCACTGTATGATTCTAACACAAGAAACTTTTATAACTTACAAATTTATTCCTTAATAGCAAATGTACAGGCATAAAAGTCGCCTGAAATTTAATAGTTCTCTTTAGACCATAGACGAACCATAGAGTTTTATTGTATTATTTTTAAATCCTCACATTCATAGACATACAGTGCAACTCAGTTACCATAGGCAAGGACACTGTATGGTGTGTGTGCTCGTTTTACGTTTTAAATAGCACTAGAATCCAAAACGCGGTCAATCACATATGCGTGTAACAACGTGCTTAGTGCTAAGTTTGACAGTCTCACGCGTCTGTGTCTATCATCTGTGTGTATGTCTATTACATCTTAGACTGATTCACAATACATCGGTATTTTAACGGTAATAATTTCGAAACTACGTGCTATTCTGTTTACGGCCATCACATTTCAGTTTTGTTTTGTATTATTATTCTACATGAGTATTCCGTTATAATTTTATAGGTTACTTACATTAAATGTCACAGATGACTTAAAATTATAATAATTTACGTATGCATTTTACGAATTAAGATATTTGCCTTCCGCTGAATTGCATGTACATATTATGTAATATACATTTTACTCAATTGTTCTTTATATATGACTTCCAAGCATATATTGTTGAAGTATAGATTAAATACATAATTCCATTCTCCTATAAACAGTTAATTATTTTATTAGTTTGTAGCTATACGTTTATGTTAGAAGTCTCCGAAACCGGCGTGCATGTATGAAGAGAGTGATGAATGTGGACGAAGCACGACAGGTGTGTAAG
>DWFO01002971.1:0-12929 GCA_018246595.1 Mimoniades nurscia nurscia | reverse complement strand
GTTCGACCCGGGAATCGAACCCGGGACCTCCCGATCGGCAGTCGCACTCGCAACAAACACGACCAACGAGGCAGTCCTTTACTTTACTTTACTTTATCTTTTTGCGTTTAGCACAAAGGTTTATACATATATTTCTCTCGCATTTTAAATGAGTCAAATTGGCGCAGTAAATCTAGTGTTAAACATTGATAATAACGTTACAATAACGGTATAACAGTTATCAATAATTAAAAATACCGACAATAAATATATATAATCGTAATTAATGGTAAAATGAGTGAAATAATGATAAGCAAATTTTGGACTTGATATATTATGCATTAATGGTTTTAATGGTAGAATTAAATACAGAATGAATACTACTGCTTCAATAAAATATGCTTTTAATGATGCAATAAATTCAAATTAATGCTGTTGAGGCCTATCAATTGATAAAATTTCTGAGACAACCTTAAGAAAATTAAAAATTGAAATCCCTCTAATGCCGCTACATTGAAATTATGGGAAGATTATTTCAAGCAGCGAATATTTTTAGGCAATAGACTTCTGCAATTTGAACATTGTCTAATTAATTACAGTTGCTTTCAGTTTTTGATAACAAAAAAGGTAAAAAAAACTGGCTGTGGGCAACCCATATTTTTTTTAAATTATATTTTCTTATAAACAACGACTACAATTAAAGAACGCTTGTGATAAAGATTATGCTTTCGATTACTTGCATAGCGATACTTGTATACGACGGTAAATTTGATTGGTTTTTACTTTAAATGCGAGTATGTTTACGTTTGTTTTAACGGTTTGATAGGTCTTTATAAAAAATAATCTTTAAATAAATGGAAAAGAAAAATAATCTAAATCTTTAATTATTGAGCAATAACTTCTTAACCACAGACTATGAGAGACATGTTACAAAATTTACTCGATGAAGATTTTAACTATAGGTTGTTATTTAGCCGCCTATTCAAACCATTTTACTCGAATTCAAATTTTATTCGATTAAGATTTTAACTATAGGTTGTTATTTAACCGACTATTCAAACCATTACCCGGTTAAAATAACTAACAATACCGTGACACAAGGTATTATGAATCTTTGCTTTTTACACAAGCCTCTAGGATAATAACTATACCATAGATTATTTCATGACAATTGAAAATTTTATAACGACATCATTCATATCTAATATATTCGTTCCCGATCCTCATTACATTATAAATCGGCCTAACCGACTGCTACAAAACCCACAATTTAAATATCCTTTTAATGGACACCCGGCAATAAATAGTCCTTAATAGGAGAAATATTTTATTTCCCGAAATAGTTCTGACAAAAAAGCGTTCTCTTTTCAATTTTTATGACATAAACATTTCGTCCTAAAAAATGCTGCCCTTTGGGCGCAGAGATCCGATCAAAAGTTTGTGTCAGAAAAAGGATAAAGTTGCTATGAACCTAGCGGGTGCTTCACTTTTTTTTTCTCCGCCGTACAAGTCGTGTTACGTCTTTTTGTTGCTTTATTTTTCGGTTTAATAATTCCAAAATGACAGATGAAGATGGCCGAGCGGTCGGAGGTGCGTCATAGTGTCTAACTTGATGTTGATCTACAAAAAGCTTAGGTCGAATTAGATGTAATGTGTTAAGGTGGATTTTCTCAGCTACGTATAACACGCATAAGTTACACATAATACGCCACAGAAGTTAGTCTTTGTGGCGACGAGACCGCCGGCCCGTAACCTGAGTGACTTCTGTGGCGCTCGGCCTCTCGTACGGACAATCTTACACCTTGAGAATCCACCTTAACTTTTTGTTCAGTCCCGTCTACTTTGTCAAATGGATATATATCCTTTTTTCATAATTGATTGTAATACCGTAAGAACTTAATCGCCGTTAAAAATACGGTCTTTATGAATTTTGATATCATCTTAAGTGCGATATGATAAATATGTCCATTAAATATGTTACCAATATTGTCAGATATAAATTGAGCTGGGAATTATAGGTGATTTACATATTGAGTATATTTGCAGTTATATGTATGCGTAGGTAAAGTTGAAATAGCATTCAATGAATGACTGATTAGTAAATAGACTGAGACAAATCTTTCAAAGGCATGCAAAATATCAGGATTGGTGAAATCTTTTCGTTCTTTGACGTGAGTTTTTTCATTGCATTTTTACTATCTGCGTTAAATGATTATAAATCCCGCGGTGGCTAATATGTTTGGAAATTTCAGTTACCTTTAAGAAATATGAAAAACAAATCTTATACAACATGAAAAATTATTCTTTCTTCGAGCCTCTATTCTTTATTAACTGTTATAGATTCGTAAAATAAAAACAATAGAAAAGTCATAAAATATAGGTACAAATATTTGCTTCACTTTCACAAGCATGATATTGTTCGTAATGTATTCACTTTTCTTATTTCACGACTCATCTGACCCCTTGTTTGTATAGAGGTCGATGCTATCAGATCGAAACTCGATCAAGTCGATGGATGCTGTGAATAAATAGAGAGAAATCGTATACATTGTACACGTTCAAATAGGCGCATCAAGCTCAGTTGCGCTTGTAAATAACATTAACATCAGAAAAAAGATATTTCTAAAAAGGCTCGTTTTCAGAAATAATATTGCTGTAGGTACTGCAATTTTCCTTGCCATTTTCTACCTATTTTTTTACTCGGGGCCTTTTACCATTCCAGTGTTGAAACACGGGTCTTCTCAGAATGAGAGTGTTAAAGACACAGTCTACCACGCGGGCCAAGTGTGGGTTGGCAGACTTCACAAGAGAACTTTAGACAACATCTTCCAATTATCAGATGATTATAAAGCAAACAAGCTATCACTTGTTATATTAAATTTACACGAAACCACATCTTCAAAGATTGTTTCGATGATTCTTCGATCATTCAGCATACGTCAGCAATTTATGGGGCATATGAAATGTTTCAACCTAGATATACATATGCTAATACTAAAAAACTAAAGAGAACAATTTTTATAGGAATATTACCACTATGTCACTAGTATCTCCAGTACGAATTGCAACAAAATTGTATACTCTATATAACGTGTACGTGTAATGCGGAAAAAGAAATGCTACCTCTAAGTGTGTATTTTATATATTATTACGTGCTTTTGTGTATTCTGGGATTAATAAGTCTGTATAACATATATTCTCTAGGCTATTCTGTAGGCGTAACATAACTTCTACAATGGCCGAAGAAGTATGCAGAGGAGTGTACTTCCACGTTTAACCAGTTACCTTTATGTCCCACTACGTAGTAGAGAGAGGAGCTTGTCGATAAATACCGGGCACAAATCAAATATCTATTAAATATTTAGAAAACGAAATGTACATTTAAATGTTTAAGGCAAAAATGAATCGTTCTTTAATTCTTCCACATTCATTATTCTCTTAGACAAAACAATTATGTTAAATCTAAAAGTATTGACGTCGATATTATTCTGGACAATATTTGTTGATATTATTGTGAAGCATTTTGTACAGATAAGCTATTTTGAGATATTTGTACCCAACAATAGATTGCAAAATAAGGAGTGATTATAACAATACATTAATTGAATTGAATAATAATTATTATTTGTATGCCAACGCTTATATTTGCTTGATTCTCAGGACTTTTTTGCTTTTGAGATGTTCATTAATATTGGGTTTTAAAACGTTCATTAATCATTACAGTCCCAATCTGAAGGGCAGATGCTGGAGAGATGAAAAGGCTCTCGTTAGTAAAAAATCTTTTGGACTTATAATAAATAAACAAGGTGTTAATATCAACGATGGGGATCGAAAATAAACTCGCCCCCTTATAATATATTGATATTTAATAGTCACATCACAGGCTGTGTAATGCAGGCAGCTCCACTGGCATGGCTTTGGCATACCAGATTACCACATCAAGTATTCCCTTTGGGGGTGAGCTTTCACGGGAAATAAGCTTTTGAATGTATAAACACAAAGAGCAAAATGGCGCGCCGATGATTTTTTGTGACCCGAGTGCAGGTGGCGTCGGAACGCATCGCCTCGCTTATCTCAACTATTACATCTTCAAATATTAAACTTTTACTTTTATAGCACTTTAAAATGCAAGTTGTGTCAAAGTAACGGACACCCAATAAAATTCCCAGAAGGGTTTTTTGGCACTCAATTTGGGAATATTCGACGCGCAGGTGGCGAGCGTACACTGTAAATTTTATGTCCACATTTTGCGTGCTTAATTTTGTTATGTTCATATAAGATTAAAAAAAATTACAACAGCGGATTACAAATCTGATTAAGTGTATAATATGAAATGTATATATATATACATTAGATGTATGTGATATCCAATGTATTTAATAACGTAACATTAAATATATGGCAAAAATTTATAATTTATTTTAGAATAGATAATATTCGAGAAATGTAACTATGACGAAATGTTATTTTCAACGAAGCTAGCTAGCTAAAAACGCAACCGTACTATGGTTACTTACCCTCATTAAATATGTATTGATGATCGTTGGGGCGACCTAGTGGTATAGAGCCCAGAGGTCCCTCCGCGGAGATACGGATCACCCCAATAAATTGTGGCTGGTTTTAGTGTTAGTTTAATCCATCAAACAGACTATTTCAACGTGTTTATTATATTGATAGTGTTCATTAATTTTGAACTGATAATATTACCATCTTCAAAGGTCCTTTTGTATCACATGTTCGTTGGATCTAATAAAACTTTAATAAATAAAATTGCGCCACTATAAACATATGTATGTGTCTACGAATGTGGGATAAAACAGAGAAAGCATAAAAGAATTAATGTTCTACTAAAATATACAAAAGATATACTACCTACATATATCAAACTTCTACTATCAAAATTACTATGTACAAGGAAGTAAGCAAACGTATATCAACTTCAACATCCAACGATCAACATTCTGTTACTTCTGTACCTACATGAGTCACGAGACACCCGTTGTGTGCCTTGATATTTAAAGCATGTAATTTAATTGTTAACCTTTCTATCTTCATAATAAATAACCTAATTATTGACGGGAAATCCTTTTCAATTAACAGATACCTGTCTTTTAATCTAAAAATACTTTTTACCTACATTTCTGTATGACTCATTGTTTATACGAGAATGACATTTAAAAAATATTAACAGAATAATATCAACATATATAGTAATTAGATGAGTTTATGCATTCGGCAAATGAAAGGTTGTCAAAGCTTAGGGCAAAAAGATAAAAAATCGTGTTTCGTCTGAGCGCCCACCAACACCGCTGTGGGAGGACTTTACTTGTCAATCATTGGGGTTCTTACCTTGTATGTTGGAATCGTCACGTATTATTACCAATGATTTTCAATAAGTATAATATGCATGGAGGGTTATGACATGTCTGTTCATTTAATGAATCCGAAATTTGAACGTATTCTGTTTCATGTGAAAAGTAAAAGCCGCTATTATAAAATAGATCACACGTATTAAATTCCTAACCAGTAAGATCTTAAAAATCTTTGATATCCTAGTCCTTTCATTGGTCTAATGTTACACACAGCTCTGATTTAAAAGTGAAAAGTTTTAATTAATTTGCGTTCCATGTTAATGTTTTTCTTACATGTCGATTCATTCAGTTCGATGTTGATTCATTTACAAACTTCACCACGAACTCGAACCTGGAACCCCGAGTCGGGTACTATTGGTTTTTTTTACTTGAAATTCTTAGTGGAAGTCAGGAATCTGAATTCGTGTCTGATTTATGGCAATAAGCTCACCACCTTTTTCATTGCGGGGCGTTTAATGTAACCGGTGAAATGTGTAACATACTCTTCTGCCTACCTATTTGTGGAGATAAAGTAGCGATGCTACCTTTACGTATTATCCACAACTAAAAAATATTCTTACTAAGATTTATATTTTAACTATATAACGATAACGGATAACGATATTTCACACACGGTGCTCTCTGGCTAACCCGTAAGACACCTGCGTTATAATAGAATAAGAACAAAAATATATTTTAACACTGTTCTAAATTTTCATCGATGTAGAATTGTGTACTTTTTGAAATGTAAAAAATCAGTAGAAATTTACTAAGACCCTAATACCACGAAATATCTGTAATAATTACATCAGCCGTTCATATTAATTACGCTCAAGATCATGCACTCCATCACATATGTCGGATGTATACAATAAACGCAAGTACATAAGTCTCAGTTCACGATAAGGCAGAGATATCGTAAGGATATGATTCACATCTGTACGTCTTACTTGGAGTTCGATTGAGCATATATCGACGAGCATGTTTAATTTTAAATCTGAAAAAGCAATAAACAAACATCTACGGTTATAAGATAATTAAAACGTTCGTTGATACCGTAGCCATTTAACTTGTACATATTAAACTTCTCATTTAAGTTCTCGCAGGCGTGTTAAATCTGCCAACTTACATTTGGTCAGCGCAGCAGACAATAGTCTTAACCCTTCTCATTCTGAGATAACCTCCGAGACTGAACTATGAAATGACGAAAGCGCTGATGGTGATACTCGTACTGGTGGTCATACGTTAAAAAGCAACTATACTTGAAATAACATATTTCCTGAACAATAGTATGAAGGTCAACCAAACCATTTGCGATAGCACAAGACATGTTCTCTCGCGCTGCTTTACTAAGAAGCATATAGGCAAATTGTTATGTTTTTAGCACATAGCGAATTAAAAATGTAATACTGTTCAAGGGGTAAGCAGAGGAGTGTATTACCTCCAATTTTCCCATTAAACGACAACAACATTTGAAAACATCCCCCGAAATGATTACCTACTAAATTGTGTCACCCAAACATGCAATACAGCAGCGTGGTAAAACATTCTCCAAGCCTTCCGCTGATGTATACGAGATCTGGGCCTCACAGTAGGTACCTATTAGCAGTAGCAGTATTAAAAACGTACCTAGTTTTAAGGTCGAAATCACTCAATATGTAATCATTGCTTATATTACAAACAACATGTTTGGAGCCAAACAAAACATCCGAGCATCGACGTGGACTCGTGACGAGACAGCGCTCTCTTCACTTACTATTTGTCGAAGACCGAGTTAGGTGCATTAACTTGAAGTGGCCGACTGTTCTCACGAGCACTCGATTGTTCCACAACCTTTTAACTATCCGGGTATCGGGTCTCGACCCTGTTTATACCATAAAATCGGTCTAAGGGTAAGGAACGTTGTCCATTCGCATATTACACACGGTTTTATGTTTAACCTTTGATGTAAAACATAGATAAATAATTGGACGTTATATAGTTTAGCCTATCGCTCTGGGATCCAGGATTCGAGACTCAGTGTTGACGACTTTCTTTGCCGGATCGCGTTTCGAAGTTGAATATTACTTATTATACGGGAAGAAGAAAACATCGTTAGGAAATCTGCCCCAATTTAAAGTAAGAACGCATTTAATATAAAATATTTTAAAGATTCAGCGTTTAAGAGTGAATGACTTTCAAGATGATAAATGTAATATTAATTAATTTTCTTGTTATAATTCCATTTATTGACACATAATATATATTTTTGGAGTTCTAGTTAATTTAAATATAATATTTACGTACATCTAGCATCATCTGGCATCTATCATTATATAATAATACTGCAGAATTATAATGTTCAAATATTTCTTTCTGTCACGAAAACCGAAGTATCTTTTGAAGTTACAAGTTATTAATATCGGATATATTTTTGTAGATCCGTGGAAACAGTTCTCAAAAGTTGCCTTCTTGACGTGGACGAGCTATAGAAGTTTGTGTCCTCCGATCGAAATGTTCAAATGGATTTCTAATCTATTTGACTATCTCGCAAGAGTTTGTTTTACAGTGTCTTCAAGAAGTCTTCGTCACTGCACTGATATAACTAATTCTTTATGGACAGACGTTTGATATCTTTTTGAACGATATTATCAAAATATTCCTCCAGGAACAATATTTTATTCCGTGAAACAATCACATATCAAATTCAAATGTATATTTTAATTTAAGGAATTGCTTATTACAAAATATTTATAAGATTAATATTGAGAGTGTCAAAATGTTTTAAGGCAAAATTCAAAATGAACACCAAATACGGGCAAAGGACAATTCCATAGAACTCACTTCAGAAATCATGGACAGTCCGATATAAAAATTTGTAACAATATTTAAATAAATTCGAGAACAAAATCCACTTGCCGCTACACTAAAGGTAAACTTTTGTTTCTCCAAGAACAATAGGAGATAAACGGAAGTGGGAGGACCCGCTTCAAACTACCGACGCTGCTTCGGTCTTTTTGCTCAAAACTTTTATAACAGCACTCATAGTTTTAAAATAATCTTCTCTGTTCGTACAAATCACGTAGTTAAGTAAATAATGTTCTTGTGTCATACACGATATCAGTACACATCTATACCTAATTTTTTGTTATCGCGTAAACCAATTCCAGTGATAGCTTCATCACCATGATCTTAATCCATTAGTTTCCATTCACTGCTGAAGATAGGCTTCTCCAATAATAACACGACACTGAGCTCAGTGTCAGCCTATAGCTATAAAATACAGCTTCCTGTTCCACTGGTTCTGGGTTCCAATCCTGACATGCATTACATTACAAAATTATATGCGTTGCATAATAAAAAATCACTTCGTGATACGGTAAGGTCCAGAAGGGAAACATGGCAAGGAATCCTCAAATATGATATAATACAGTTTTCTTTAAAGTTCTCTAATATTTATAAAGTATGATTTCTCTAGTATTTATAAGTATTTAACACTCGATGCCCTCTGCCTAACCCGTAACAAATCTAGCATGGCGATATATCAATAAATAATTTGGATCCATTGTTGTTATCTCGTAATCGCCCTCTAATACGTTACGTAATAATACCATTCCCGAATACTCAAATATAATTTCTACAGCACATTCGTCTCGCCTTCACTGCAGCGAAAGTTGAACCTCGCCGCGAGGTCGTGCTGTGATATCGTTTGAACTTGAATGTCAGAGTGATTTGATACATTATTCACTTATGTTACAGCATCCCATTCGTTCCATTGTTTTATTAAAATGTATACAAGTATTTATTTATAAATAAATAATATTATTTTTTAAGTAAATATATAGCAATCTCTAAGCGGCCTTATTAGTTACTACGAGTTACGAGTACTTGTGGCAAAAACCCAACACCGGAGGTCGCAACACGATATCGTCCGAAGTCGAATGTCAACGCGACGCGACGTTTCGCGACACGCCGCTTCCTTTGTGAACCGTTATTAATTTATGTAATCACATATCGTAGTGTTTTAATAGTAATATCGAGTTTCGATGATTGTTTTGTCGCTTACTGAGACAGTGAGTATGTTTGTTACACGTTCGAAATAAATCTGTTTATAACAATAAAGTTTGATTTATATCATGATTTTTACATAGTGTAACATCACGCCTGTATTTCCTTAAGGGGTAGGCAGAGGAGTGTAGTGTCCGCACTTGACCAAAGTTATGTTACTGATACTTCGTACACAATTCCGTATTCCGCGCTACTTTTGAGAATGACAAGTTAAAAAATCTAGTAATACTTCGCTCGACCGGGGGATCAAACCCTAGGGCTAATTCTCAGCAGTTGCGCTTACACACACTAGAGCAACGAGAAAGTTGACGATATAAGTTGACGCATGATATAATTTGGATTAAACAAAATGATCCCAACATGTTAATACGGATTACTCGCAAATGTGAGGAAAAATTAGTTTAATCGAAATTGTATATTTCTGCCCCAGTTGGCCAATAAATAGACATGAATATTTCACCTGTCTTGTTTAATTATTATACCACTATTAAAACCGTGTTATTGTGTGATAATAAGGAAAATATATTGTTATGATCACATGAACGGCCCGACCTGTGTGCCCAGTGTTAAGAATAGCTGACTGTTTGCCACTGGTCATGGGTTCGATACCCATCCGGAACAAATATGTGTATGAGAAGCACGGGTAATTTTTTGTATGGGTACATAATACATATTATACATACATTTATTACATACATTTAGTACATAATACATATTATACATACATTTATGGTAGTTTAATAGCAATGTGGCTGTCATGGCCCACGGGCCTTCCTTGCCTGCCCTAATTTGAGAGCAGCTGGCCGAGTACGGAGACGTCCTGAGATGTTCATTAATTAATTGGTTTCTTCAATTCAAATTAGTGCATATTGTTTGATGAAATTTAATAATGAATTAATATTAAAAAAATGTTATTGCTCAGCAGTTCATTTGAAATTTAAATATTTTTTATTAGCATTGAAATATGTACAGTAGTATCTCGTATGTAATTCGTAAGCCAGTATCTGAATTCTAAATATTTTTTATTACAAACTGCCTCTCACACATTCCTTTACATCCACTTCAACATGTCAATACAGGACATTGTGCCTAATTATGCACAAAACATCTTGATATCTCGATCCGATTAAGATAATTTCGAGTACGGAAGGTAGACAAACCCACATTCAACTGTCCGAAAAATTATTGATGGCCGTCGCAAAAAAAAAGAGCGAAGGAATCCATCCGCGAGACATAATGCAAAGAACCTGCATTAAAAATTATTAATGCCCAGTCAAAAGAAATATCCAAAGCGGCCACGCTTTGCTCAGCGTCAGTCGAAACTCGAAAAATTAAACTGAGCTCAACCACCACAGGATAAAATCTAAAATTGTCGGTGCCATTTTAAAGTAAAGAGTTTGAATGAGTGGAATTTAATATTGGTTTGTGCGGAGTCCGCGATCCGAGTGGGAGTGGTTCAGTTGTTCGTGCTTCACCGGAAAGATTTATATTACATGCAGTTTCGTATACCACTGATCTGAAATTGTCGAGACGATCGCCGCGACCATTGTGGCCTACGCCCATTGCGCTCAAACGACTATTCAATACTCTTGAATGAACGATTGCTTTTTGATATTATAATTCGGGCGGACGATCATCGGAGTCTTGCTTACGTTGGAAAAAAAGATTGTAAAGTGATACGACCCGGTGCTTAAGAACTCGATTTTGCGAAGCGCGGATAATACGAGACGTATTGCCATCGTTCGTGAGAATACCTGTTAATTACGGAACAAAATTGTAAGAGGATAGTGCCACTGCGACATATCTATGTTGGTTTATATATGTGTACGTCAGACGATATTACGTTTTACCGAGTCCTCCCATTATGATTGATAGATGTGGTGCAAAAAAAACCAAGATACAATCTTTTTAAGTATGTAGTTACAATTTCAAAAGTTGTGTAGGTAGCTTAATGTTGGACAATTGTGTTGCTTTCAGAAAATTGCTCTAGAATTTTTTGCAAAGAATGTTCTGTGTCAACGTACCGATCGCAATGTCTCCATTATTATAACAAGAGAAAGTACACCAGTTTAAAATGTTTTTTTAGGTATTAAGAATTGAGAACACATGCAACAGATGGAGTAATAAAATTGTACAGAAATATTTCGAGTACGATAAAGAAACAGAGATTCGAATAATAAGAATTGTAAAAAATAAGCCAACCTTTTCCATGTCGGACCTTCTAATCTTCATACACTTGGCGGCGACAAAAAAGACATATGGATCGTCCCATTGTGTAATTCAATGTGGGACATGGTCTAGCAACTTTCTGGTTGAACAATAATGCATTTTAATAAATTTCATTAAGATTGACATCACTGATTAGACTTCACTCAAACCCTTTCTTTCTTTAACTGCTGTAGATATAAATTTGATTTCAAAAATAGAACAAAATTTCGAACCCTCAACCAGCTGAATCTAAATATAAATAATTATTGTATTTCAAACGAAAAGAAACGAACGAAGCGTGCAGTATTTAAAAATACTCGCAGTATTTAAAAACTTTTCCATTCGTTGAACAATTTAGAAAATAAGGATTTTAATAACATAACAGGAGCCACTCTTTTGTTGTTTCCAGTAAATTATGTCTTCAACAAGACTCGTACATGAAAATAAATTTCTTTGTGGCGATTGTTTATAAAACACCGCTGGAGGAGATTACTTGAAGCTCGCTGAATAACAAAACAGTATTGCGGTATTTTAAAAGCGGATTAAACAAGAAGGTAGCCGTATCATCTCCTCTAAGAGCTTACTTAAGTTTATGGAAAGTGTGTCGGCTTTAAGACTCTTAAACCATGACTTCCCTTTAAAAGGGTTGCGCTTTTTGTGAAATCACGTTTAAAACGCCTTACGAGTCGATCGCACGCGGCTGCGATATTACGTGGGTATATTTTTTTTATGCCCTATTTGAAGCTTGGACTTGGCATCGTGGGGGTTCCGAAGGGTATTTTATAGAGGTCGTTTTGTTTCATTGTTCTACACTTTAATTAGTGGCTCTCTACCATATTTGTTTGTGTTCTACGCGCAGCGCTTACGTTCACTGTCGACATTTCACAACAAAAAAGCAGAGAGAGAGACCTTTCATTTAGCGAAGAAACGTTTATAAAGTCCGTTTTGGGATTTATAAAAAATTGGAAATGTTAACTTCGAATTGACTATAGAATACGTCTCCCCAGCGGGGCATTTATCATTTTTGCTATTAAATCGACCAACAATACGTGGAACCCCGAAGGAGTCGACGGGTCTATCACAATAGCAAATGATGCCGCGTCCTGGGCCTCAATGCGCGTTAATTAACTGCCTGTTACTTATGTTCATATAATGATCATATTAAATATTTATAACAACCCAAGTGGTAGGGTATTTGTGAATATTAATAACAGATTGTTTCAGTAGGTACGTAAAGTATATTTATATATACGTATTAAGCATATACTACTGCCTCGTTGGTCGTGTTTGTTGCAAGTGCGACTGCCGATCGGGAGGTCCCGGGTTCGATTCCCGGGTCGAACA
>DWFO01002970.1:0-12929 GCA_018246595.1 Mimoniades nurscia nurscia | reverse complement strand
TATATTTAGCATCATAATTTTTATATACCTACATTTAATCAAACCAAAACTGACATAATTATTATGTTAGTGAGTACTTTACTGTGACATAGATTCATTCTAAAATTATCTTTGGTGCATTTCTAAAACTATGAGCTGCTGTTATACAGAAAGTTTCTTCATTTTTACAATATTTAAATGGAATGGAGTTTAATAAAATAAAGTACTATTTTGTGTGAAACAAAACTTTATTTGATTACAGTTTGACGAAGGGACTATGAGGTATATGGCTATGAAAGCCTGTCAGTTTGACCATTTCCAGGCAAACAGGGGAACTATCATGACTGGTATCTACACACTGTTGCCAATGGTAATCTATGGATACTTTGTTTGGAACCATCGCAACAAGTTCTTGCAGGATTGTCGTTGTGGTAGAATTCGTTACAAAGATAGAATGTTTAAATTACAATAAACAAGTATTGAACAATTATTTCACTTCACACTTTAAATCAACTTTAGAATGGTCTCACCTGATCTACCCATTCCATATACATAGCTTTGAGACTCATACCTTATTATTTTGTTTTATATTTGAGAGTCATTGCAAATGAGTGACTTAAAACATTAGTATAGATGTCGGTTACATAATTTTCAGACTGTTGATGTATGTAACAATGTAATCTACATAATCTTGTAGGTGTGGCATATTATTATGCCTATGATATTTGTTATTATAGAAGTTTTATAATAATGTTAGTTGACAACTATGAGGTTAAGAGCAGACTGATGTCTCTATACAGTAGAGTTGGGGCATTTATGGTTGCTGCCTGTTAGCTAGTGCTATTTTCTTACTTAAAAAAAATAAAACAATACTTATTTTTTTTATTTGTAATGATAAATGAACTAACAACTGACATAGTTTAAATACAATTAACATGGTTAACTAAAACTTAATAATTATTCACATATGTATATTCGAGTTTAGCGATCATCTAGGGACTTGTCTCGGGTGATGACAGAATCCTCGAACTTTACCATGTAAGTGGTTCCTTTATGCCAATGAGCTGTTACCTTTGCAGGCTGGAATAGAAATATAAGAAAATACAATCGATTGTCAAAAAATCGAATATACAACTTCTATAAATATATTCAAATTATAACATATGTACATACTTTTAGTATTCCATTTACTGATAAATTATTGGGTTTAGTTAAATTTATTGTTGTTGTGTTGTTTTTCAAGATATTAAGTAGATATGTCAAATGTAGATTTAATACAGCGATTTAACACCATGTTCATACACATTATTGTTCTGCCGATATCGTCTCAGAATAACAGACAAGCAAGTCATACTGGCCTAGAAATACATACATGTCTTCACGCCAGGTACCCTGCGAGGTAGGCAGAGAGCACAGAGTGCCAAATATCTCTATTCTTACACACCCGTCATGCTTCGTCCACATTCATCACTCTCTTCATACATGCACAATACACCCTCAGTGTTTTACAGCTATAGCAAATAAGATTCAAACTTAAAACAGCTTTCTGAAACTGTTTAATAATCTCTTAGAGTGTGGCTGACTGAGACTCAATGAGATGATTAACCACATGGCAACCCTCATAAATGTAAAACAAGACGAATATCATGCCTGCAATCTTCATAGAGATAGGCAAAGGATTGTAGTACACACATTACACTAGTAACATTTACATCCCACTATAGGATATCTGGTGAAAATATTGCCATACACTTGGCACAAATCCAGACTGAGATAAATCTAAGTTCAAAACATCCAACAGTACTCGACCCAGAAGTTAAACCTAGGACCTCTCAATCAGCAGTCCAACTTGCAACCACTTTACCAATGTGACTGTTAAATACATACAAATCCACTAAATGTGTACAATAAATGTAAATACATACAAATCCGCTGTTTGTAAGTACTGCTTCGATGATTCCAGCATTGAATGTTGCACAATTCAGGGATCCCTTGTCTTTAGGTACACTTATGTATTTATTCACCTGGAAATAACAAAACATTATTATTCCTCAGTATTCCAATTTATATCTATGAGGGCTTATATAAAATTTTGAATGCTTTAAAGATGACAAATGGGTTTATTGGGGGCAATGATTAATGTAGATCTGGTGACCAACCATGCATACCAAAAAATGTAAAAAAAAAACTATTATTTACTAAGGCATCCTTTTCAATGATGTAGTATTTTCTCTCATCGTCATTAGCATGCTCCAGTTTATCCGCTTCCTTGCCAAACAGCACCTGAAAATATAACCGGCACAAATCACCTACTGTACCATTACAGGGTTAATGATGTATAGATATTAAGTTTTACAAATTGACTTTTAGATATTTATTTTAAAACACTTATAAAAATACTTAACATCTTAGACTTTATATTGAGATCTACTGAAAATTTGTGATGGTACATTTACAGTTATGATGAGTGAAAAGGTCGCTGAGTGTGATTTAAAATGCAACATATGGAAAATTAAACCAGGAAACATATACCATGTAGTACAATATTGAAAAATCATCGAAAAAACTAATGATCTGGCCACATCCTACTCACTTTCACATTATAATTAACACAATTTCATGCTTTTATATGTTCATAGTGTATTTATTTAATCTTGTATAACCCATTACAGTACAGAATATAGACACCAACAAATCCCTACTCCTTAAGTTCCCTATTTCTTTCCCAATCAATCTTGGGAGTCTAAGAATCATGATGAGACTATGAGTGTTTTGCAAAAAGATATAACCAATAGTAATAAATTTATATATAATTCTATATATATATATATCTATAATACTTTCAGAGTAATATATCCACCTTCCACAGTGTTGATTTGACAAATAGCAGCATATTGAGCAGCTTTATCTCTCGTTTGCTGTTCCTCTCTCTCACGAAGTAGAGATCCAATAGTCTGGTGCCCACGTCATAGCCAATATCAGACAGCCTGTAACCACGAATTGCAATATGTTTTTAGACATTATAATATGAATAAATAATATTTTCAAATAATAGTGTTCACTGAAGCTTTTCCATGTCATAGTGGTATATGGTTCCAGACTACACACAAAAAGAATAAAACAATCAGTAACAGTATATATGTATAGTAGAAAATTGAACCTAGCACTGCATGCACATGAGCTGCAGATGGCTGTGTCATTCCCTAAGCCAAAAGGGTCATGAATCATATAATTCTACATATTATACAAATGAATGATCAGTGTTAATAATGGATATTCCTTGGTACTGATGAAAACATTAAACAATCCAACTTCATTAATCTGATTCCTAACTAGTGCTGATAGATTGAGGTACGAATCAGGCTGCATAAGTATAACTAGCAACAATGGAGGTGGTGCAAGAAGCCATTGATCTTCATCCCCAACCTGATTGTTCATCATGGGGATTATGAGCAAATACCTCTCAAGGGAAGTCTATGTCCAACAGTGGACTTAACAGGATGTTGATGATTACTAATACTATTTTGCAATACTATTTGCATACATTGTGATTGTTTAAAACCTGCTCATACGTCCTACTTTTGCATTGTAAATAAAGTGCTAAATGCTTGAGCAAATCATTGCAGTTAGCACAAGCTTGAGCATTTTATAGGAGAATTTTAGGACTTACACTTTCGTACCTTTGCACAAGTATGATAAAAAATCATAAACTTACCCAACTTCCTGCTGTATTTAATACATTTATATTATTTTGTTTAAGAAATTAATATAAAAGCAAATTACGGAAAAAACACTCACTTATTTTGAAGTTCGGTTAAAGAATGAGATCGGTTCTGACAATATTGGACTATTTCGGAAAACAGAAGGGTGTAAAATGCTAAAGAAATTTCTCCCTTCCCTTTTGGGAGTGGTTTATCAAGTATAGAAGTTTTAGAACGGCTTGAAGACATTATAGTAGACATGCAGTTTCAGTAAAAAAAATTACATGAGTTTAAAATCAATCCTTCGTTTCATTTACGCTTACGACATTAATGTTCTTATCTTCTTATAGTACTTTTTAAGTTTTGACGTATAATGAATGTCACTGTCATCTAGCATTAGCATTTTGATGTTTTTCAATAGTATCAAGAAGCAAAGTTAAAATCTAGGTCCTAATTTTAACAAATTGGAAACGTGCCAAACACATTATAGTCCTGTTAAAAAAATATGGAATTATGACCTGTTCGAATAGAAAATAAGTATGACGTAAATACGCTTCGTTAATATCAAATGTCATAGATTGAAAGTATTAATTCGAATTACGTAATAATCCTATTTCACTCTGTGTCTTTATTTGTCTGCGCTGATCACAATGATCCTTGACGGCTGTCAGTCAGTCTAATTTCATTTCACAAATTTATACGCAAATTGAAGTGGCCTTTGTTGTTACAAATTATATGTTAGAAAAATGGTGGACCCAATATTCGATTATCAGTTTAGACTGATCTTAATTGGCGACAGTACCGTTGGGAAAAGTTCGCTGTTGAAATATTTTACGGACGGGAAATTTGCCGAGGTGAAATGTTGTCTATTGTTTTTGTTTTCTATTTTCGTTGTAATGGGATGATGGAGTAAATTACGCGTTACATTTTAGCTATCGGATCCAACGGTGGGTGTTGACTTTTTCGCAAGGATTATCGAGGTACAGGATGGAACCCGGATCAAGTTGCAGCTGTGGGATACTGCTGGCCAGGAGAGGTTCAGATCCATTACGAAATCATATTACAGGAACTCTGTTGGTGCGTTGCTCGTTTACGACGTCTGCAACAGATCCAGTTTCGAACACATACCGCTATGGATGATGGAAGCGAAAAGGCACATAGAGCCTCATCGACCTGTATTTGCTCTGGTCGGATGCAAAGTGGACCTAGTGGGTACAGATAATAAAAATGGTGCCAGGAGAGAGGTGTCGTGCGAAGAAGCGAGAATGTTTGCAGAAGAGAATGGTACTGAGTTAGCTAATAAATTATATAGTTTCACTAATTAAAAATGCATGACATAATGATACAGCACATTTGAAATGTATTTTGTAATGTATGCAACTATGTTGGTACCACTGCTGCAGGTAATTCAGGTGAAAACCAACTATCCTTGAATTGTTTTTTTCAGATAATTCTGAACAGAGAAATAATTTAGTATGCAAATATTTTTTTTGTGAAATTTGCATTCATCTTGAGCAATTTATTTGAGATGTTGTCAGGTGTTTATGAGTTATGTTGGTTTAACATAATAAGATGTGTTCCTTAATTATGTGACATAAAAAAATAATTTTCAGTCCTTGAATAGTCGTGCTATGGTTACTGCCGTATTGTATTTCTATTCTTGATTTACTCATGTGTGTATTGTATTGCTACTAATATATTTGTCAATAGCCATCACATAGACTTGTTAATCAGACTATGTAAGGTTAAATCAACTTGTGGCTGTTCAATGTTGGGCCAGTATGCTTGACTAAACTGTTTTGAAGAATGGTTAAAGATGGACATGAAAATTATCTTACAATTCATACATATTACCATGCCTACATTTGCCATAACATGCATACATTTGCCATACGTATAGAGAGATATAAAGGTATTTTACCTACTAGTCTTGGCAGACTTCTGCTAAAGGACAATTTCTGTCAAATGATCATCATTTGTGGAATTTATATACACTGCAGATTCTAGTAAACTATATAAATGACAAATTTCCCTGCTTATGTTGTTTTTCAATTTCATTAACCCATTCGAGATCTCATTGATTTTTGGAAAGAATACACACTATCACTGCTCATTTTCTGCGATTCTGATGGCCTGGCTTTGGGTCACTCATTTTATGGGTTAAATTGAAACTAACAGCTAATTTTATTTTTACATGCTTCTAAGATAATTCTTAGCATCATACAGTCTTGTTCATATGGCTCCTTTTTTCAGAGACTGATTCAATATTATTGCGCACAGTGTGCAAGCAGTCTTTTTGGCTCAGAAATACATTTAGCATGAGGTGTGCAATCAATCTTGAATGGGTTAAGAAATACTTAATGTGTGTTTGAAATTGGTTGTTAGTAGTCCAGTAATTGGAGATTTTAGCTGTTTGACTGGTTTGTGGCTTTAATTCTTACCCAGGACAAATGTATCTTGAATATTTGTTCAATGCTGGGTGGAAAATTATTGATATTGTTATGTATTATGATTACCTTGTTAATCAGGTAGTTGCATGCACAACTGCTGATCAAGGTCTTGAGGTCCTGAGACCTGTAGTCCAGTTTGAGTACTAGTGGATTTCTCTAAGTTAGAAATTCTAGTAGTTGCTTGAAGTCTGGATTTGATTGTGAGCTGTACATGTAACTGTTGAATCAGGGGAGTGTACTACACTCTGCCTGCCTTTTTAGGTATTACAGATGTGATCAAAAGGCTCAAATCATATTACTGACAATATGTAAATCAATTGTGGGATCACAAATTGTTATCACAAATTGTGATTAAAATCATATGCATATTGTCATATTTCACTTTTTTGTCATTATTTTACGCACCTTTATAAAAGAACATTTTCCAGTATAGTTAAGATTTTACTATTTCTTAATGCAAAACAAGACTGACATCTCTTAAAAAGTTCAATGTTCAATTTCTCAAACAGAATTGTTTGTGCCATAAAGTTGATCTCTATAACAAAATAGTTTATATAAGAACATATGAACAACCTTATTAGTGTACTACAATTTTAGGTTTTTGTCTGCATATGGAAAGTATGAAAGAAGGAACAATAAAGATAGTTCAAAAGACATCACAATTTCAGGTCTTCATCATGTGGAGACTTCAGCAAAAACTGGCCTAAATGTAGAAGAGGCTTTTGTCCTTGTTGCTCAAGAGGTGTACAACCGTATCCAGACAGGGGAGTACAAAGTCGAAGATGGTTGGGATGGTATCAAGACAGGCTTCAATCGGCCAAATGGCATGGACTTTAACCTTCTCGAAGCTGAAACAGTTCAATCCACCTGCTGCTAGATTATTTTATATATGCTGTAAATATTGACTCACATGTTAAAATAGTTACGGTAATGTAAGATAAGCATAATATTATATATAAACTGTAGATAATAATTGTCAATGAGAAGCAGATGTAAACACTGCAACACATCGCCTATAGCGCATAAAAATTTATGAATATAATTATTGACATGATTGTAGGTCAGTTTTGATAGATAGATATGACAGTTCAGTGTATAATTTACCATGTTTATTTATTGTTCTTTGTCTATATTTTCAGAAATTGCCATTTGTTTATCACACTTCACTCATAACTAGTCTCATAAAAAAGGTTTTGGTAGGGTTATTTTTTTTATTGATTTTCACTGAATTTAAGGTGTCCAAAAAATGTCTAAATATTGTAAGCTAATTTTTTGTAATGTCTATCTTCACTCAAACCTGTCGTTTATTCGATTGTTGTTTGTTCATTGTTTTTAGAAAATGAGACAGGAGACTTCTCATGGACTGACTGTTTAGTCCGCCACAGTCAACCTGTCCATGTGTTATTTGTTTATCCTAGTTTGAAAATATTATGAAGGTTAATCTTAATACACTTTAGAAAACAGGGAAAAGTATTTTTGCCAATTAATTTCTACAATGGATTACTGACTTTTGCATGTTTGGGAAATCGCTGTTGTTGCAATATGCACACTTTACTTTTCAATAAGTTAATGGTACATTTCAATTATTTATATGATGATTATGCGAGATTATCTCAATCTAAAGTCTAAATCATCTAAATATCCCCTAATATATTCATATTTTGACATTTTGAGGACATCCAAATTATATAGTTCTTGTCTGCACACAAATTGTATTCAATGTAGTTTTAATACATGCTACAATTGACGGTCCTAATGGCCTTTACTTAATGATAACAGTAAAAAATTTGTACTGCTGTAACTGTGCCTTTATGAAGTTGATAGGAAGTGCAATAGACTTCGGAAAGTGGCTGTTACAATTGAATTTAATATAATACTCAATTTTGCAGTCACAGATGTTTACTGAAATTGGTCTGACTAGAAGGATAGATTCAAAACTGTAAAGTATGTATTTAAAAATATGTTGGAAATTCATTTCTAATATAAACATATGATGTGGTGCCCTCTGATAAGTCACAGAAATAAATCAGATTTGTCAATTCTTTTCTAAACTTCTCACAGATATAATTATTGAATTTATTTATGTGTAGATTTCATGAAAAATGTTAATTACTTGGTTTCTCTGTATCAGATCCTCAGATGTGGTTGTAAGTAAACCTCTAAAATCATTACAATATAACACGATGCTTCAAAATAATTTATGGATCTTATTCTATACCGTTACTACTAATATGAGAAGTTTTGATGGTGTATATTGAAATTATAAGACATATGACACTTTTTATCGGTTGTGGAACTTCACTTGCTCCAAGAAAATGATAGCCACAAGTAGTTTAAGATTGATATTAGATGTTCAAAAGTCATCATAATATCTTACAACTTTTTGTTGTCTTCATGGAGGCTCAGCTATTATTTTATCATTCTATAGTTAGTTGTCATAGACTTGTATAAACCAAAGAATTGGTTTAAAATTTAGTGAATTCATTAATTGCTCTTTTTTAAGTTACATTGTTTATATTAATATAATATATATAACATTAACAACTAACAAATTATTCTAATATCTACATTTGTAGTTTAAAGTTTTGTACCTGCAATACCATTTACAATGTTATGCATATTTTTTTGTAATGATAAATGAAAGTAATTTACTACTAACAAATGAAAAAAAATGGTAATGAATTTGTATAGGATTCTCAGGATTACTGGGTTCAGGTTTATTGGGTAAATAATGGCCATTTGATGTTGATAATTTAGGATTTAATAAAGAGAACCGCCTGTAACGTTTCACTGTTGTCCTTTGGAGGATTCCGATTGAGAGTATATGATTTTTAAAATGAAATATATCTGAAACTATCCTGGCGTAAAATTTGCGATTTGAATATATAATTTTTTAATTAAACGTTGGTTCTATAAGGCTGTGAGCTTATAAGTTCTGTCTTCTGGGAATTTTATACCCCTTTAATACAAAAAATACTATCAAACTGTCAAGTGCCAATGAAAGACTAATAATTATATGTTCGAAATATGATCGAAGCAAACGCTTGAATATAAAGCCACAACAATATATTATGTACAATCTTGTAATTTATGACAAGTAACAAGCGGTTGAATACCAATAAATATTAAAGTGACTATAAATCTACATAGCTTTACGGCGCACTTACACTTACGGTACATACGGTTTACCGAAATGGTTTTTGTATAAGGTTGACAGTAGTGTCTGAAAAAGTAATGGTTGTATTTACACAATACACAATACGCATAAACCGAATATGATTGCCAGTGTTCAAACCCTGCACTGTAAACCGTATACGAAAACCGTTTCGATAAACCTTAAAAGTGTATATCCGCCCTATCATTTGCCTTCGTTGATTAGGTAAATGATAGCTTTCATTATAATAAATAGTTCGAAACTGATGAACAACCGTGTCCAAGGGCAATAAGTTATAAATTTGTTCTACGGCGGTACGGCCACATTTGACAGAAATAGGCAAAATAATATAAAAGTTGAATGACTTGCTAGACAGCTAGTATTATTTCTCTGATGTAAACCTGGTCGAACACAAACGAATAGGACTTCTACATTTACAAATTAAGCTGGTTTTGATGTAATTTCGGATGAAAAGTTGTATAATTTCTAATTTTGTAGTCTTGCATAACTCGTCTAGTGAATTGAATCATCAGAAGCATTTATTCTGGGCGTTGTTTACCATGTTTGTTGTCGTACTTCACGTTGCAATATATTTAAACAGCATTCCTCTGTTTGGTTAAATCAGTCTTTTTTATTTTTACTGTCAATCAAATAAGGTTTCGACAAATATATTCCCAGTGCGCTAGGACAGGGTTTTGTAACAGGGGCTCTAAAATTGTAACAGGTGTCTATAATATATGATAACTGTTTTGCAATCAATCCATCAAAATGTCCTTTATTACATGGAACACTATATCACCAACGGATTAAATATGCATCACAATAAATACCTACTTTTTTAAAAAGGTCTTATAGAACTTTCAACGTTTGTCTGCAGTATAGTCATTGTAGTCAAATCGTATATACATGTAAATCCGTATTACACTAGATATAAATTCGTTTAATGCGTATGGCGCCACCCAACCTCGTTCGTAGGTCATTCGAACAATACCTACGTACTAACGACACATTGATTCTTTGTACTTTTTGTTTATACTGTAAATATACCGCAATACATTATTTATTTGTATGTACTGAATATGAGGAACATTGCTTTAAATCGTTAGAGAAAAGTAATCATTGCCGTCCAATCGAACGGACGAGAAGGCTAGCAGACTACAGCAGTGGCGTTAAAACGTTTACGATTGATAATAATAGGACTTTCATTATATTATATTATAATAAGCGAATGTTGGAAATTTAAACAACAATTTTCGCGCCCATTACTCGCATTTTTAGCCTGTTCGCTTATATTTAAGAGTTTCGTTGACGTCCGTAATAAAATAATCCTATATTTGGATGCGATAACATTGACTGCCTGTCGACCTTGGTGAAGGCTGTCTCGATATTGCGTCGTGTTTTTTTGTATGAATGGTTGCCACATTTAGCTTGATTTTCTACGTGTTATCAATGGATGTCATTTCAAAGAAAAAGGAAAGAATTATGGAAGAACCTGCTAAGAATAATATCCCTCTTTTATTATAACAAATACGGCTCTAGCTTATTCCTGATAGTAGATGTAGCAAAACAGTAGTATTTTTAATCGAATGTGGGTTTAAACAACTTATAAGATTTGAACAAGTTACAAACGATAGGTATGTGTCTCATAAAAAGTTTACAGAATCGGATCCAAATCGTGTTTACATTTTGGTGTAACTACATTAAATATTCGATTTTTATTTAAAATCTATAAGGATATTAAGGCATTAGGTACGTCTATTTATAGCACGTTAAACATAACTATATATAAATTCATGTTGTTGAACGAAATTGAAAAACAATTGTTGCATATTAACAATATGGTTAAATAACAGGTTAAAATTCGTATACCCATTGTAACCGTAACTTGGTAGAAGTACTGTACTCAAGATGGCGATATAATATGAGCATAAATAAAGTGCGCATAATGCATAATACCTACAACAAGTCCCGCACGCAACTGAATCTATTCGAAGCAACATTTAAATTTAACGGCTTTTATTATAGACGTTACTTGTATTTGAATTTGGAAACATGACTCTTAATACCATGGCAAATAATTTTAATTGTATGGCAGTTGTTAAATGTGTAATATTGAATGGAATCGTGTCGCTTATTTTACGGTCGCTATTTTTGGGAAAGTTTATTTTAATAAAGTCGTATATGACGAATCAAGAAACTATACAGTATGGATACTATTATACGACAATAAAGGAAAACACAAGTCCTACTCCTTCCTTGGAATATATTGTAATAATTAAAAAACACTTACATCGAATTTGAAATATTTTTTTCAAACAACCTTGATAACAAATAATGGGTAAAAAAATTGAACGCCATTTGTAAACATCAGTTCACTTACCTTAGTGACCTTTGATAAGAGCGGCAACAACGCAGTGTCGTTATATGCAAAAAGAAAGAAAATAGAAATAGCACTTCCTGGTTTTGTCTCTTTCACACATACTAAATTTTCGTTGAATGAATGCAATGGACGATGTCATTTTTTTTACAGCAGTGTAGCAGCAGGTAAAGATCCTTATGTCTTAAGAATAAGGTACAATATGCATTTGCTTAATTTGACGAATTTGCAACATTGTAGTTTTAATACGTCCCGATTTATAAATTTTCTGCGATGGGATAATATTAGATAAAGCGTGTAGAAAATATTAAAAATGAAAAAAATCCTATGCCTAAAGTATAAAAGATATTTATTGATTGAACATTTGTTTGGAGGCTTGAGAGATGTATAGGTTCATGTGATTAAATTTATTGTCGTAATGTGCTATCCACCTGTATGTCCACTGCTACTGCGTTAAAGAATGAATAATTAATTTAAATTAAATAATAATGCAATGAATGGAACAAGTACCTGCTTTAAGATTTTTATACTCTGTGGCAGTCGTTTTTTGCATGAATTCTGTATTTTACTTCAGAAAACATAAATTTATTGCAATAATGATTTATGTTACGGTTTTATTTAGTGATACAAGTACGTTCTAAACTTCTAACGCTGTTATGATATGCTTATATGAAGTAAACTTTTTGTTAGTCGTATGTTGTTTTATTTACGAACCATTCAAATAACGTGACATCACCCACCGAAGAGCCTACCTCTTCGAGGATTATGGGCGTGATTTGAATTTTTTGGGGACCCCTCGATTGGCATTTGCGCTTGCTTTACTCGTCCAACGAGGTAGTCACCATCCAAATGAGCTCTCTTATGTGTGTAGTGGTCGATTTAGAATAACAGCAACTCACCTGGAGTAGTTAGTTTGTTACTTTTCAAATTCAGCAAGATTTACGCCGTCCTCAGTACCTTCATTATGGATTAATCTTTTGACGAAGAAGTTAGTGAACCTGATTGCTGAGATAAGAGGATAGGTGTTCGAATTCCACCCTGGGCAAATATTTGTGTGATGAGTACCGACTGTTTGCTCCTTGTTTGAACGTAAAATTATCTACACGTAGTAAAACACATTTAGAAACGTGTATTTTATCAGCTGTCCGGTTACAATGGCACCATTTCTCTTAACTTTGGTATCGTTGTCTCAAGATATTGTTATTATTAATAAACGTAACATCACGCCTGTCATCCCCGAAAAGGTAGGCAGAGGAATGTAGAACATT
>DWFO01002969.1:0-12932 GCA_018246595.1 Mimoniades nurscia nurscia | reverse complement strand
CTGTTTTCCTGTTCATAATCTGACACTGGAAAAATTTTGACTATTGGTAATAAATATGAATCCAGATGGGCTTCTAGTTCTTAATAATCTCATGACATATTTTATATTTCACAATTGTTTGTCATAGATTGTTCATGCTGTTTTTATCAGTGTAGTTAAATAGCAAGTTTCTTATTTTTCTATTAGCATTATTTGAAATCCTATTTATAACCAATTTGGACATTTAAGCAATATTTTGCATGGTTAGCCCTAATGTTGGGGACCGATAATGGCTTATTATTCAATAATGTTTCAGTGCAGGGTTTTCCAAACTATCGGTCGCGACTCATCGGTGGGTCGCGAGCAAATATTGAGTGGGCCCTGCCTGTTGTAAGCAATTAACGAAATTCTGACTCTTGGTTGTACTTACAACATGGATAGTTACTTAACTATCCATGCCTGTTTCATGAAGCCTTGAAAGTCCTCCTCTCTTTTACTACCTCATACCTATGGGAGGCTGGATTTCCCAATATGGTGAACATTAAAACTAAATACCGAAATAAATTGGAATCAAACTTACTGTGATGAAATGTAACTCAAGTTAAAATTGATGTCAAAACTGTAATTGTGAAATAAACACAAGCCATAATTTCGCCCTTCTATTGAAAAAAATTATTATATGTAATTAAGTAATGTTTTGTAATTTCTTATATGTAATTAAGTAATATTTTGTAATTTCTTATATGTAATTAAGTAATGTAAGTAAGTAATATTTTTTTTATTAAAACTTTGCTTTTGTAAAGACCTTTATTCATATTGGTAATGGTAAAATTTCTTGGAGGTTGGTCGTGAGTTGATAAACTTATATTAGTTGGATTGTATTCGTTGCTCTGACAACTTTGGGAACCACTGTTTTCGTGTTTTCGTACTTAAAAAATCTTTTTATTTCTCACATATTAGAGTTCATCTTGCTAGGCCAAAATTAGCTGTTCATAACAAGCATATCAATTTATTTTGACTTGTGTTTTTTGTAATAGTTATTTATATTAATTTTGAAAGGGGTAATATAGTCGTCATTATAACAAAATTATGTTGAACATTATTGGTGCTTATGACTTATAACTAAAGATATTATTAACTTTAGGATGCAAGCCCAATAAATGGCTTTGTTATTTCAATTGGAACAGCGCCATCTTGTACAGAACATGTACTTGTACTTTTAGATTTGTGCATTTTAAATTAGTTCGGCATTTTCTCTCTAGATGGCATCATACTATAATATTAATATCTTCATGTAATAGTTATAGATTGACTATAGAATATTTTTTCATCAGAAATGTGAACCTAAATAAATCTCACATGAAAAAAAAAAACATTATTTCACTCTTTTACATGTAGATTAGAAAAAAGTATTCTGAGTAGCTTCTGTATTCTTCCAGATTTCAGGCGATCTTCGGATAACATAGTAGTAACAAACGAAACATTTAATATACTACTGGTATATCCTTGTATAAAGAACATAATAGCAGTTCATATGTGTTTCATAATAGCAAAACAATCTGGTCTGCTTGTAATAGTTAGGTACCAATTAACATTAAATCTCATCTGAGGTTGGTTATTATTCTGTATCTACGCTAGTGTGAACTTGGGCTGTGTGGTAGAATTAGTTCCACAGCTCCCGCAGGTCGTGATATAGAACAAGTAACAAAAAAACCTTGCAGCCATATTATTTTGAAAAGCTACTGTTATATATTATATGCTTTTATGTAACCATTCCAAGCATTCGTAGGGCATGTTCTCGGAGATTTACAACGGAATGATTTTCACAATGATTTAGTGGAAGTTGCATCCGCATTAGCCAAAGCGCGCCGACGATGAAATGCATTATTGATGTATAAGTGATTGCGTCCGCACAACATGTTGTTTGTATAACCGTTCTCGACTAGGCGTCACTTGAGCACACCACAGTTAGATGACAAACAGAGCCTCTCTGCCGATCTGTGTTAATTTGTTCTGCATAGCGTATGCATTTGAATAGCGATATTGCTGAGTGTGTGTGGGTCCTATTATTTATGTGCCCTAATAAGATATCTATTAAGGTAAACATGGTTGAGCACTTGTTGTTGACTGCTTCCCGATATATCTACTTCGGTGATACTTATGTTTTTAACTGTTTAATGGTCAACCGATTTCTATTAAAATCAATATAAAACTGAACAATTCAAAATCGATACAGAGGTCTCATTAAGAGTTTTTTTCATCTGCTTGTTACTTACACCTTTACATAATAGAAAAGGCGTATGTTCATCTATAATGTCGTATAGTACCTATAATTATGTCTGTCGTAGGTATATGTATAATGTCGGTAGTGTTTCACTACTTTCGTATATTCAACTCACAAAGTCGGTATTTTTCGGTCAACTCATCGGTCCAACTTATATATTCGTTCGTGCGAAAAGTTTGAAGCGTTTGATGTGGATTGTAAAGATGTTTTGAAAGTTAGTAGATATTCACGTAAGATAGTTTGCGTTGACGCCGACGAGGAGGAGCACTTTGATGAGATATTATAAATTTAAAATTGTTCCATAAAACAATTTTTCACTACCGTCGTAAAATTTCCCGAGTGCCCCTCGTAAATTAATATTATTATTATATGTATTAACGCAACTTCTCTCTATCGTGATCTTTATAATCTACATTGTACGTTCTCAACTTTCCTTACGCCAATCGTGCTGTCGAAGGTAGATGAGATCATTCCTTTTATAATTATACGGAAAATTCTAACATTTCTAAACTCAGTAATAACTAGTTAAAGTGCTTGAATTGATAATTGTTTGTTTTAATTTTCGTTAATATGTCGTATTTTTCACAATCAATTCCCTGATAACGACACAAAGTAGTGATAAAACGAACGCTGTAGACGCAGCCGTGGTTCGATTGTCGCGTTAAGAATAAAGCGGCCGACCACGTCCTAGGCATTACAATAAATGGCATCCGATATATTGAGGTTGGATTGTGCGTTTCATACAGCTATGTGGACCGCCCGGCTGCCTTCACTTAATACCCAGATAACTGCCGCGCCACAATATTCTAGGGCTTTATTAAATCTGCGGAATCTGCTAACACCTAAACACATGATTGTAGTGTAAATGTTCTTGTAGATTATGCACACGCGACGTGTGTGTCACGTGTGTGTCACGGACGTGAGGCACTCAGTCGTAAAGCATTCTCATGTTCAACGCGTAGATGGCAATAAAAATGGCTTGCGTATTATAATAATTAGGGTTCCATTGTGACTCGTTTTGGTGGTATTAACTTTCTTTTTGTGTCTATTTGTAGCCCTTGCGGTAATGGATGTTAGAGTTTTCACTTTATTACCTGTCAATATTAATAATACATACATAAGTTTGTCTATATGTCTGTCCAAAAAAAATATACACATGTAAGTATGTATATATTTTTTGTATTTGTTTGGTTACCATAATACTGCCTCTCTTAATGCTGATTTTGGGATGTGATGCCGTAAGATAAAACCTAATGTCTCGAGATGTAACGTAGTTGAAATCAATTTTTCCAATTTCGTTCTAAAGAAAATTTAAATCACCACTCTTGTGAAATTCTCAAATGACTTGTTTAATTTCACTGTAAAATTTGTACTAATAACAATCGCAGCGGGCGAAGTAAGACTTACGTTGAGATTTTCGTTAGTACTGTTTAATAGAGACGTTGTTAAGCGGTGCCTTAGTATTTTAATGTTAAAGTAAACGCTCTGTATCCTTTGAGATAAGTGGATGGGGTTGATAAGAGTGTAATTGTGCACGGAGTGGTAACATTAATCCGTTATAAATCTGGCTTCTATTTGCTCAGTGGCCTGTCAAAATATTTATTCCATTTGAGGGCAACGGTTCCGACTTCAAACGACTAATCCTGTTTTTGATAAAGCAGCGGGTGCCACATATTGTGCACCGTGAATAGTTTACGTTTTTATCTTTCCATCTTTTGAATTTTTTTTCAAAGAATTATCCTTTTATTCGTGGTCCGTGGCGCTTTGATTCAGCTTCTTTATTCAACGGCAACCGCTCATAAATTTTGATATTTTGTTTATTTTGAGTTATGCGTGGATATTACCGTAATGGCAATTGGTAGTTAGTAATTTGATATCTACCGTTGTTTCTTCATTCTAAACAAAAATCATATCTTAACATTACGAAAGACAAGGGAATTGATGTTGGTTCGGAGGCCCATTTTTTCTTTTGATTCTGTTATTGGAATTGTTCTGCCATAGAAATGTTAGTAAGGCGTTATTGTCAAGTTATAAGATCGATATTTGTTCGTAACGTATTCGTTTTGTTATTTAGCAAACATGTCATATTATTTTAATCTCACGACAATAATAAGCGTCGTAAATATTTTTTGTCGTATATTTTGACTTTAATCAGCTAAAGTGATCTCACAGATGCTGTCACACTCGTTACGCTCTTGTGTCAATCAGTGGTATACGTTTGATGCACGACAATAACAATATTTTCTTTCGCAGTGCATGATTGTACGATGTCACCTCGTTATGGTCAGCCGCTTACAATTGGAGTCATGACTTCGATTGCAAATTTTCATTATACGTTCACCCGACGATCCCTTATAAAGTCATAAACCACGCGCCGTACCTATTAGTTGTCTTATTCGTTTTGTCTCGTTTAAAACCTCAATTACTGCCACGTACTCCAAATTGCCCTTTATCATTTGTAAAATAGTCGCAGTGAGTTTTTTACGAGGGTTCTCAATTATTGATCGGACGAAGAACGTTTAAAATAAATTCTTCGAGAACTTTCGACGCAGTACAAGTATAGCCGTAATAGAAATGATACTTTAATGTTACGTTTCGTTATATTCAAAATATCCTCCGTGTGGGAAATGCAATCTGTGTCGAAAACTTAACCCCTTCTTTCGATTATGTGTGGTCCTTTGCGTGTGTTTTGAAATAATATAGGCAGATTAACTGTAGGTCTTTTGAGCTATCATAAATTGCGCCAGGATATGAAAAGCATATTTATAGAGAAGTCTTCTCAACAATATTAAAAGAAATCGTCACTAATCTATAATTTATGGATACTACATTGGATGGCTACATTGAAATAATATTCACTGATAAGGAACAAAACCCTTTTGGTACATTTTATAGTTTAGTTTTAAAAATATATCTCAATGTCATCATCCCCATTGAGGTTATACATAGATTAGGAAACATATTTTCCAAATATGTTTCTATTGTTAAAACGTCTACTTATACACATCAATATTTGTTTAGGATTAATTCAAAAGCGATTTACATGGACAGTTTATAGAGCGACATTTCTGTATCGACACGGAAATCTGAATCGGGAGTGGTGTTGCATTTCTACGGCTACGAGGCGGTATAAAAAAGTCATAAAACGGCATGACATGCTTGGGAACACTGGGTAGCAAGTAATGTCCTCTGATATCGTACGCCCAGTTTATTAGACCGACAACGGCGAAAGCTCCAATACGTTGCACTTATCGTTTATCGGCGTGTAATGATATAGTGTTACACGCTCGTAAAAAACTAAACTAAAATCTAGTCCCAACTCGATCACACGAAGGACGAATTGGTGTGCCTTACACATTACGTGTTGAATATTCATTAGATTCCTTAAGGAACTTTCCTTAATTCTCCAACGGAATAAATACATGGATACACGGACACTGTTGCTGTTTTTTTATGTTTGCTGAGGAATTATCACATGAAACCACGTTGGTGAAAGACATTTTTATTGAACCTCAATTAGGTTCGGATTTGTACCTTATTTAGAATTAGGTGTGATAAATTATTGTAATATCTGCCATATCCCGATCTTCAAACAGGTCCGACTTCGAATTGAGAGAGTCCTGTTATAATGTAGTGTTTTTGGAACAGTCGCAAGTGGCCGCTGCCGCCCATGGACATGTGCAATCGATTTCTAACAGATCTTTAGAAATATAACTTTTGGTTTCATTAGTTCTGTGATTATATGTTATATATTACCATATATGTATATTTTTTAAATGGGCTTTTTATACATGGATTTTGTTAAATTAGATTTTTTAGTAGTGGCTCGGAATATGGATATGTGTCCGGTGTATGGTATGATAGACGCACTTCCTGTTCAGTGTGACATAAGCGTAACTTGTGAAACGTGGGATTGTACTACACTCCTCTGCCTACGTCTTCGTGGATTACAGGCGTGAATTGTTTCGTACATTTTTTAGAAATTTGATTAACTGATTTCTTGCACGCTTCTTTTTAAGAGCTTACTCATTTTACAAATTTCGAAATATAAATAAAAATCTTTGTTTTAACTGAAACCACAGGGAAATTGGGCAGATGCTAATTGCTTCCGGCAGTTGTATCGAAACGTCTCGAACATGTTTTTCTCATGGCTCGTGATAATTGGTGATTAGTATCAATGTGCTAAAATCCGGCATAATGTGGAATAGATTAGCATTGTATCGATTGCGTTTCCGTTAACGTGTGGGCGAGGTGTATATACATTATATTCGCCCGTTTACAATGTGTTTGTTCTCATAATAGCTTTTAAGTTCGCTTTGTCTTTGTGATCTGTGTGTGTTATTGATGTGATAATACTTTGTATAAACATCATTTCGTCGTACCCGGTCGCGTATTGCGTTTGCGTCAAACACGTTCCGTCTATGTGTACATGTGATTGTTGTGTTGTTGTCATCGTTTTGAGTTTTTCTCGTTTTTTTTTATATTTCTCTCGTATAATGGAATTATTATGGTGATGTCAGCGTCGATTTCTGGATATGATAGTCACAATGGTAACGCCCCGTCGTCTGACTCCACAGTATTATATTGTAACTGATGAGCTCATATTTGTGGGTGAGTTTAATTTTTTCCCGAGATTATCATTACTTAACGTTAAGTAGCTTTTGACTTTAACCGCCTTTCGGAAATTAATATATGATGATTAGGATGGACAATAAATTGGTGAGATTATCAATATGGCGCCTGGGTCGTCGGCCACCCGGTGAATACGTCGGATACTCCTGGCACTGACAGCGCCGCACCGACTGCATGTTCGTTAATTAAATGCATTCGATTGCCTATTTGCACTCTGAAACACTGCGAATTGCATTCTATTATTGTCTATTGCACCGGAAAATTGTATCCGAACAATCCTTTAGTTCTCGTTTTATATTACATACTTACTTTTTACTCTCTTACCATTTCCTTTGTTTTTCATTTGTGCTCGTGGTTCGTAACTGCCCGCTATGTGCCTTTTAAATGTGTTATTATTATTATTGTTACTATTATGGGCTTTAAACTAGTATCACGTGTATGTTTGAACTTTCTATTGTCATCCAATTAGTGTTATTAGAATTTATTGAGCGTAACGAGAGAATTACGGAGGCAGTTGTAGGCGCGTTGTCTGTTATTGACACAGTTTTATATTTGATTTATTTGAACATGAAATTACGCACGTCACTGACTTGTAGGGTTTAAATTGATTATTTCGAAATGTTACCATTTGTTACTTAATACATTTTAGTCATTATGTCTGCTAACCCGCACTTGGCCAGCATGGCCCACGATGTACGATCATCATCAACCTTTACAACGTTCACCTGTTGAACACGAATTTCCTTACACAATAAGAACGGTTAAGGCCGTAGTTTGCTACGCAGGCCAAGTGCGGGTTGGCGAAATATAATAGTGTTATGATATTCAGTTTCACAAATAATTTATTTGTATTGCTTAAACTAGCCCTTATACTTAACTCACTGATGTAATCGTGCACTGTAAATGTATCTGTGGCGACACGAAGCTCGTATAATCGTACAAGTGGAATTCGGAGATACGTCTCTCAGTTGAAGACGATATCGCCAGTACAATGCGAATGACGGGCGCGTGTGGGTGGTGCGGTTTATACGCCGTTCAATCAGTTATGGCCGTTGGTTGCACGCGCTAACGAATTGTGGCCAGCGCACACTCTGCACTTTTACTGTGGGTATTTTCGGTACTGCGAAAGGATTTCAAATCACTATTATTTTGCATGGCGATAAGGCTTGAAGTTATTCTTGCCCGTTTCCATTTTCTCTTTTAAAAAAGGCTTCTTCGTTCTAAGTAACCATCCTTGGCCATTCCGTAGCCCAGTAGCCAAAAGTAGATGATTGGAAAACAGGAATCTTTAATATCTTCATTGATGCAATATACAACCATATTATGATTTAGGACCTCGTGCTTGCGTGGACTTTAAATTAAAACTTTAATCATTTGCGTTTATAATAAATATTCTTGTGGCCCGTAAGTTTTGGATCATCATCATTATGTTTTTGATTGTCATCATTCTCAGTTTTTTTCCACAACAGTGGAATAGTAACGTGTGCTTTGGTCCGTAACACACGAATTATTGGCACCGTTCAACAATGTATGTAAGTCGCAGTGGTACTGTGCTGCATGATATTGTTACGACCGCGGCGTCAGACGTTGTCAGACCACCAGGGAGCCGTGGAGAGAGGGCCGTTCGTACTTACCGTGATTTCGGCTTGATTGTTACTTTCGTTCATTACGGCTTTCATTGCACACTATAAGTCTGTTTTTGTTTATGACGTAAGTGTAGCGGTGATTTTATATAGCTTGCTACCGTAACGTTTAATGTTCGAGTCTTCGTTAATTTCTTTCTTATTTTCTTCTTTATTCTGTTAAAAATTGTCAAGAGGTAATTTTATTTACAGCTTGTTCTATTAACATACATTATTACATTATGATATATTGATTATATTATTATTATTATTATGTTAAGTCGCATATTGCTCCTTTAAGAAAAAGATATGCAACTAGCAAAAATATTGTTAAAACTTAAGAATATATTTAAAATTAAACGTCAATTCATTTTAGCAAAGAAGAGTCTTCTTTGCTGAACATTCACATGAGCGTGCTTTCATGCTTGCTCGAGGTACACGTCGTCATTTGTATCAGTGCATTGATTACGATTAGCTGTGTTTTATTTAGAATCGCAACGAATAGCTCGTACATGTTGTGATATATATCAACCAAGGCCTCTCTGAATTTCGCTGTGAAGGTACACAAATTTGCTTATAGCTGTCAAAAGCTGGGCGAATTGTTCTTCTACATTTTAAACGGACGTTTTTTCAACCACTGTTATAATATTATTTTGGGATATTCTCAAACAATTATTACGTTTTATGAAGATTTTTATTATTTTTGTCAAATGAGATGTTAGTTGCCACATATAATGTTAGTTGCGAGGTCATAATCTCCCTTATTAATACAATGAACTGTGTGTGTAACAATACAAATTGTTTCGTTTAAAGTCGATCGAAATCTTTGATGTTGTAACTGGTAACTAATCATAGTGTGATGCCCCAACACGTATCAATGACGCAGATCGGATGATACACCGGCGATAAATAAAGCCAGATCAGATATCATCTTCAGCCGACGCGGACCACGGAATTCGTTCCTTGTCAATGATTTACTGAATGGGTGTAAGGACTTTTTTTTAACAAAAAATTGTACACCTACCAAAAAATTTATGAATGAGTTTTATTGATATTGATTTTGAAAACAGTAGGCAACGCTGTTTATTCAACGTTATTTGTTACATTCTTGTTTAAAAACACGTGCTATCTGTTAAATGTATTGCAAAGCGTGTTTCCTTTGTAGGATGAAAAAAATCGATCACTGATTCCTGTCTTATGAACCTGTTACCGAACTTAGAACTGACGCGAGTTCACAAGTTCTACAATATTAAATATATTTTCCATGGTTTTAATTAACACATTGTAACGTTTTAAAAAACTTTCACCTGGTTCATACAACGTCGATAGATTCGAACAAGTGTAAAGAGGCAACAGTTTCCTAAATGATATCTCGGGCCACGTGTCCTATTGAAGATTTCTTGTTTATTTGTACAGGCGCACGAGACCACACAGTAAGGAAGGCAATCATCTGACCATCGCTCACCTTGCCCCGGCTCTGTAATCACGCCATCATTACCTCTAATGACGTGTTAACGTTGCTTTATGGGAATGCCAAACATGACGTTCACATTTCGGTCATTTACATTTGTTTGTCCAGTATCTTCGTATTGTTTGCTCAAGTCTTCTAAGACACAGGGCGGCGTCTCGGCCCAGCCACCGGTGCGCTTGAATTTAAGTGCAACTTTGTACATGGGCGTGTTTCGTGTTTATGTTGCTTTTTGTTTCTTTGTATTTTTATTGATCATTACTTAACCTATTTAATTTAGGTTAGATATTGTACTTTTAAAATAATAGATGTCTTATATGTATATTTGTTTAGTGTTTGAAAAGTTTTATTTCTACGCTTTCTACATTTTATATTCTATTAGAATTTGATTTAATGATTGTTAAATGAAATTCTCTTGAAGGTACTAAAGCTAGCGCTTTTCCCTAGTCTGTGATTTTATGGATACTGTTGATACAGTTAGTTCTTATCGCTTCGTATCACGAGCTGAATGTGGCGACGGCGACTGCTGCGTTGTAGCGGACGTGACCGTGGGAGCCGAATATGTAAACACTGGTAACGCTCGTGTGGTTTCCCACTCGTCGCAGTTGGCTCTCGTAGGTGCGAAAAGTAGGTTGCCAAGAACTACCTTGTTTTAAACATGTAGCTTTTAAATTATGCGTACGTACGTAGCTTAGAATGTAGCTATTGAATTATGCTTATGTGGCTTTCTCACCGTATCAATATTCAAGGTATAATAAATAATTTGCCTAATTAATTAATTATTCTATTTGCGACATGCCACTTTAATTTTGTTTTTGCTTTATCTTCATCAGGGTTGATATGCGTTTGAATGTTTTTTGTTTTATTGCTTAGGTATCCGTTCGAGGAGGACATACGAGCTAGCCGCTATTAATTTTTTTCTTTTTCATTGACTGTTATTTGTTTATTACAAGTATTTTGGCTAATTATTATTGATAATATAAATGAATTAATAAGTGACCGTACAACAAATTGTATAACTGTATTTAATTTGATCTGGTTACTGGTTTGCATTGTTATTAATGTACAATGAGCTATATAAATTATTTGGTCGTTCGCTGTCTCTAAACTTTCACGCTAACATAAAAATGGGACTGGTTAAGAACACCCACGGTCGTCTACCATCCGGACAGTGTTAATACGTCCCTGTTGATTTTGTGTATTCGACAATATGTTTTTACTGCAGATGGAAGCAATAATGTTCTCTAACGTCAAAGGAATACTAGTTACGCGGTGCCCATAAACCTTTAAGCGCTCAAAGGCCTTACCTAATTCACACTACGTATTTAGCTGAACTTTGTGAAACACAACAAAGATGTAATGATGGCCGTGGTAATGCATTTTTTCGTGTATTTAAAGACGGTCGCCGCAATGCACATGTTAATTAAATTATCAGTGCAGACTTCCTCATTATTATTTAAAACTCGTTTGCTCTTAAACATGTTCTGCAACATGTATTCAGTATGTTTAGATAAACGGTATGGTCTAGGCAAAGTTTATAAAGGATTCTACAGACTCGCATGATTCTTCAAAAAAATTAAAAAATCTATTTTCCCTTATAAAAATTTCATTTCCTTAATCCCTTATAATGAATAAATGTTTAATAATAGTTTTTCTAGTTCTATAAATAATGTTTCTGTCTTGGTCCCAACTTAAATTCTGTTCAATATTCCATATACATTGGACTACAGTTTCACGAAAGCCGTCACCGGCGTCATTTTAACTGACCCTACTTCGAAATGTTGTTGTTGGTGACTACACCGTTATCATGAATCCTTTTATCGTTCCATTGTTGAAGGCAGATCTTCTCTCAGAAATGGAGGTTTAATCTTATGAGATTAAATGATATGATAGACTATGGTCTACCATGCCGAACGATAGCTGGCTCGCGTACTTAAGCTTGCAGACTTAGGCTGAAACACATACTATTATACATGGTAATAATTTCTTCATTATGAATATAGATGTAGTGGTTGTGATTGCATGAACGAACCGTATGCAAGTTCCATCCCCTATAAACCAATCATTTGAACTAACCCCCAGATTGGTTCAGGAACGCCTATATAAAAAAAAATATATAACGATTTCATAACATTTTATGTATTACAGTTGTTCTGAAAACAAATTGATTATATATTCATAAACTTATATTGAGCCATCTGTGGCATTACTTAAACAGTTTAGTCACGTAGGATCTATAGTAATGGGTACAGCAAAAAAATGCGTGTAAAGGTCGCGGCCGATAATAGGCAGAGCTCACGAAGGTGCTTCACGCCGACCGACCTGAGGCGCCAGCGCCGACTGTTTCCCGCTGTGATTCCTTAAATCGACCAGTATCGCGTGAAATGTTCATACTATGGTCAAGGCTATAAAAATAAGAAGCTATTAAATGTATCGGGGGTCGTGTTAGTTGGTCACCAGTGCGCCGGGGATGTTAAAATTTGCCGAATGAATTCACACCCGCGGCTTCCCTGTTCCCTTGTTATAAATCAAACGCAGGTACGGTCGCGTCTGCCGCAGCCGTGTGTAATCGCCGTGAAAGTTGTGAGGGCGTACGCTTAGCGTCAACGGAATGCGTTGTTTTGGCGACGCCTCTATATTAATTTGTATTTGATGCGAAATAAAATACTTATACGAAATATTCAAAATATTTTGTTCGTCTATATTATTTACGCCTTGCAATAATTACAATGTTAGCACTACATAGGTTCTTTTATTGTCTTCTATAGTAATTAGTATATACTAAGTACGTTTAGTAATACATTTAGTAATATATGTATAAGTACGTTTAGTAATACATTTAGCAATAATATTGAACCCCAGTAGTTCGAACCCATTAGTTCGATTCCCGGGTCGGGCACTACTAAATTTTCTAATTTAGATTTTCTAGTAGTGGCTCGGAGTCTGG
>DWFO01002968.1:0-12937 GCA_018246595.1 Mimoniades nurscia nurscia | reverse complement strand
TAAAATCCGATGCGGACGGCCACTTTCGGGAGCGGAGCGCACACAGGCACGACCGTACCCTACGGAGGCAGAAACCGATATAAATGAAATTCTGTAGATATATATTGTTTGGTCAAACTTAAAAGATATGATAGTTTATACCTAGAGGTAAATACAACTTTTTTTCTGCGAATTTAACAGATACAGAACTTTTTACAGATAAAAGTTAATATAATTTGTCAATAGACAGCGCTGTATTTCAATTTCAAATATTTTTTGCAATTGCTGCAATTTACTATATAGACATGTTTTTTTTTCCGGCCCTTTAATCGTTTCACTGTTGTAACATGAGTTTCGTCTCAGAATAAGAGGATTAAGGCCATAGTCTGCCACGCTGGCAAAATGTGGGTTGGCAGACTTCACACGCTTTAGACAACAATTTTTTTAATTGAGAACTCCAAGGTATGCAGGTTTCCTCATAGTGTTTTCCTTCACCGTTATAGCAAGTGATTATTTGAACTTAAAACGCACATTTCGTAAGGAGAGGTGGACGCTAGGATTTGAACCCTGGCTCCCGGAGTGAGAGGTCGAACTACAAACCACTAGACTATCATTGCTTTTTTTTAGTCTATGTGCCTCACATAAATGCAATATAAACATGTAAACAAACATCGTGAAACGAGATTTTTATATATAATTATATAATAAACAAAAACTGTTCTTTAATTGTTAGGTGGTACGAAGTTCACCGGGTCAGCTAGACATATCTATATAGAAGATTTAAGCATACATAATGAAAGCATATTTAAGAGTGCCGCCCAAAACATACATGAAGAATGCCCAAGATAATTCTAAAAAACCCTCCTGTGATACTTTGAATTTGGGTACATAAGTATTCCATTGATTAATTTTCTGCCAATGTATGATGACAATGATGTTTCACGTCCTGTTCTGCAGATAGGAGACTATTTAGCCTATTTGAATTATTCATATCTCGAAGTATATTAATTATGTAGTATATTATAGTCTATGTACCTGTGTCGTTCAATATTTTTATCCTTGACATAAAATCTGACATTGAAAATCGATGAACTAAGCCGGAAACACTTTTTATTAGAATTATTGTAATTTTTTAAGTTATAGGTTAACGGGGCTTAAATAATAAGAATTGGTTTTATGTGCATGTCTTCCGATGATTATTCAATACAGAACATTTATAGATATTCCAGAAAAACTTACAAAAACCGAAATGAGCCAGTGGAAAACTACGTGGTAATTCCGAGAAAAGATATCAACTTAGATGTCTCCGAGAACTCGCCTAGAAATGAAAGGAACAACGAGAACGTTCCTGGATGCAGTTGCGATACTGAATCTGAAGGGGAACTAGCTAACATTTTTCATAGAAAATGTCCAGTGATTGCTTTAGCTCAACAGCAGCTTCAAAAACTTTTAGATGAGACAGATATGTTATTATGTGACAACACAAGATGTTGCAGGCAAGTTTATTCTGGCTTGTAATTGCGATTTACTATAGGTACACTACATACTCGTATTTAATTGGCATTTCTGAATGTTGTGGGTTTTTATACGTCACGATTCTTTTCAGGTCAGTGTTCGACTTTTTACAAATTTGTAAGGAAGCACTTTGGAATCAGAACAAGTGTAAATGCGGAGCGATTGTTATAATGTTTTGTTTCTTTCTTCTTGGGCTGATACTGGGCGGCGCTACTTGTGGAGCTACTTATGGGAAATTTAATAGTCCCATACTGACTTGCATTGATAACTTTTTTATTCCCGATACATACACAAAAATTGAAGACACGTATCGTAGCATAGTTTAGCGAGCTGTACCTATTTATATATTTGGTACAATGCATTTATGTAGGAGACACAGGAACAGACAACAGGAATATAAGACATGCTCCTGTGCTTGCCTTCCCGTGGTCTAAGGGTGCTGATGATATGATATAAAGATAAAATGTTGTTATGTAGGTAGTCGTAAGGAATCGGATCTTCATGCTTAAGTTAACACGTGTCCAGCGTGTAGTTAATTAATTTGCAAATCATTACGTACATGGAAAGTCCAGCTGTAACTTAACCTCTGACTCATAGATTAGTACTACCTACTTTGACTTAATATCAATATACACCACTACACTTATCTGTAGGTGCGGTGTTGTCCGAAAACAGCGATTCTTTATTATTGGTGGTGATTTCTTAGTAATCTCCGCACACATCTCTTTGTGATTTGCCAATTATCTCATGTTTATTCTATATTCATTACGTTTTCTTAATAAACAATTATGTACCTACTTCACAAATTAAAGGAAGTTGTCTGATAGCTAAACGTAACATTTATGTAACATTATATATATTCCTGTCATCATATAAATGTCTAACAATAAATTGCTAAACGCTATTTTTTTCTTGTTATTTGCTAGTTTTTTGATAATTTACCGACACGAAAATTTCTACCAGTGCCCCATCCACACGTACAGATAAGTGAGTGTCGGTCTATAAATCAATATTGAGCTATTGATTCTTATTATAAATAATCCCGGAACAAAACCTAATCATGTAATGTATTATGTACATAAAGCCAAAAAAAATTATTAATATCTAAAAACATTTTAATAAGCATGTTTGGTCATTCAAAAAACGTAACTTATTCCGTTTGTTATCAATCTCCAAACGATTGATGCATTAATTTCTTGGAATATTCATACACCACGAACAAGGCCGCAGTTGCCGGTATCGTTCGCACTAGTGTAGGTTTTAAGCCATTGTACAAAGCTAACACACCTGAAAACACAAATAACGAATTACGTTGATATCATCAAACGTATAATACTGAAAATTATTCGGAGGTCTAAGTTTATTAGGTATTGATATAACAACTAAAAATTATCACAAGTTCTTCTTACGTAATTCAATTCATTAATGTGTTTTCCACATAAAGATTTTGTGGTAATTAAATATATTACTTTGACACGTATCGTTATTAATGTGACGTCATATTATGTTTATGAGAAACGTGCAATTTAGATATAATTTGCGCGACCTTGATTAACATCGATACGGTATCATTGCCTGTTGTTTGTATAATGAATAATACGTATATCTGTAATATATTTCCTACCTATTTAAAAAAATACTTATAACAAACTTATACAATTAAGTTGATGAAAGAATGCCCAGGGCACCATTAATTAAACTGGTATTATTTTCTTGAACATACTTTTGAAAATGTTTAAAAAAACGTACCCTCTTTTTGCACAATGTCATATCCGACTTTTAAAAACTTTTGACTTTTGTTTGATATTTGAACTCGCGACTTTATGACGTCTGTTGGGAATATTACAGTCCATAGTACTAAGCCACCAACCGCCCCAGCTATCATTGTTCTTATGAAACCTATATCATCTTTGGACTGACCGGGTTTTGTCAACAGTGTTCTGGTTCCTGAAATATATTTTTAAAAGTAAATTAATACTTAACGGAACTTTAGGTATTATACTCATAAATGACCTTATCATATATTTTATACGTTCTACCTTCATATCCACCGAAAAAAAAGAAGTAACCAGGCATCTCTCTCATTATCGTCGGTACCAATCCTCTAAAAAGTCCTTGTATTCCATATTGTCGGAATATTTGTTGACTCAGCTGCAGGGGTGTGACTCTGATCTACAAACAGTGTCAACAGTTTTGTCTCAATGCCAAAAGCCTGTGATTATTATATTATCAAAACACGAGTGAATGATAGCATTAGATTGTGTTTAAAATTATCTTAATAATAACTACATGACATAAAACATGAATATTGTAGCTCGTTTTTATTTTATTGTGGATCGATGAAAATGCCAATTCTATCAATATTATTAATTTATAGTCTTTAACTGTTCAAAGTAAACTTTATGAAATTTATGAGATACCCAAAAAGTGTCATCATACAGCTGTTTGTGAGCCCTGCACATTGACTTCTCTCATTGCTTGCAGCTGACACTTTATTAATTCTGTGGGGCACAGCGTGAATGAAGAGAAGAATGCAGCAAGAAATCCTGCCGATGCATTACCAAGTGTAGTGAGCTGTTGCACATTCTAAAAGAAAATTATGGTTACATTATATAGGAGCGGTCAAAGAGTAATTGGTAAATGGGCTTGTGTTCCATAGTTACACCAATAAAACCCAATAATATTCTTTATCATAGTCTAGATTTTGCAATAGTTCAGATTTCACATATTGTGATTTTTACCCATCAGTTGTAAGATAATAGATGGCTGCTGTGCTAGCTCTTGTATATGTTTAGCTTCTTACCTCTGTATCTGTGACATGGCAAACAAACTTTTGACAGTAACCATAGGCCGCAAACAAAACTGAATTTTCAGCAACATTAGCCATGATGGCTGGAGTCGTTCCTGCATACAATCCTCGGATAACACCATCATTCCTTAGGGTTATTTTCAAACAATCGTACATTCCTTTGTAAAGTTGCGGAAATGTCTGCATTTTCACTTTAACTGTATCCAAAGGTTGACCAACATACACCACTGCTACGCCACCTGCACATTTTTAATATGTGTAATTATAATAGTCTACTTTATATGGCAGAATGTTGTATTGGTGCAAGAAAGCATATGACAAGCTTCCAGTTTTTTATGGAACCAATGTGTACTTTATTATTATTAATAAAGACATGGTTTTACTGAGACTAGTAGAAACGAAATATTTAAAAAGATGCATTATCAAAATAAAATGAAAACTTCAGAAATTCTAAGTTTAACACTGTTCTTTTGGTTAAAACCATTTTTGGGGCTAGTAGTAAATTAGGAATAACTATAAATAAATTATACTAATTATTGCAAGTATCACATAAATTGTAGGCCTATCCACATCATCATCATCATCATCAGCCTATCTCAGTCCTCCCCCAAAGAGCGCCATCGCGCCCTGTCTTCGGCTTGCCACATCCAGCATCTGCCTGCAGCCTTTCCGAGATCATCATCCCACCTGGCCGGAGGGCGCCCTACACTATGTTTGCCGTTCCTATCCACATAGGAACCTTAATACGTAATTCTGTTAACAAAGTACTTATATTGTGCCAATCTTTTCTGAATGGGAGTATGAAAAAACAGTGTTGGGAAACAACTGAAGTTTGAGAATACATGTTAGAAAGGAAAGCAATGTCTTCTCTAGGCCATCCACTTATAGCGACAGACTAGCTCATATTGTTTACAAAGACAGTTCAATTCTAATAATTCTACCTATATTCTGTATAGGAATAAAAACTGACAATTATGTAAAGGAAAAACTCTAAAAACTGGTTATTATCTAAAAATAATTATTACGATCTACCTTGTTTTGAATACATTCTTGGCTGTATGGGTTGAAAGCTTAATTGCCGATCAATAGTCCCTAGGTACAAATCCCAAATCTAGCATTATTGGATTTTTCTACCTTACATTTTCCCGCAGTGGCTCAGAGAATGGATATGTACCTGGTATATGGTAATAGATTCATTACCTACTGTATAGTGGGACATAAATGTAACTGGTAAAACACAGGAGTGTAATACACTTCTCTGCCTACCTCCTTTGAGATTACAGGTATAATGTTATGATTTTTTTCTTTAACATTTATGCAAGATAAAAGCACTTCAAACATATTCATATGTACATACAGATCGATTTGTAAAATCTGTTTCATCAAACTTGACTAACTTACCTAGAGAGCCAGCAGTAAAATCAATTAGACCACTTTTCAAATTTCCAGATGTGTCTGAAGAGTGTGCCATTTTCAACTCAATGTTCCTTAAAGAAATATATAACACTCAAATATAATACACACTAAACTGATTATAATATAACAAAATGCAATATTATGTGATTTAAACTTCACCTAAAAACAATATACTGATAAATATACATTATAATTCCTTTTTTTATAGTTTCTAAGCTTTTACGCTATTATTATTTTATCATTACACCAAGTACCTTATAGGATAGGCAAGTGCTAAATATCTCTATTTAAACTAGCCGGCTGTTGTTTTTTTGCATTGCATTTTATGCTTATTTGCTTAAAATGTAGTTTCCATTTCTTGTATATCTTTGCAATAATATAAATAAGAAACAAAAATTTAGTACCTTATGTAAATATAGACCGACGCGAAATAGATTTGGATTACTAAACACAAATAAAAAATTACATGTATGCTTACCGTTAAAATACGGGACAAATTTTTATCAAGTTATAACTTCTTTTATAATAGTTATTTCAGATATTAAAATATTCTGTAATTTCTGTTACGGACATTAGTGCGATCTTATAAACAAAAACCTTATAAGAGTTACCGACCAAGAGTAACGACAAGCGTCTAACAAAGTTAAAGGATTACTCTTGTTCAATCAAAGTGCTTATTCATACCATATATTATATCCATGAACGGTAACTAGAAGTGTCAAAGTGACTTTCGACTTAAGTAAATGAATATCGTCGTCGCCCTGCACCTACTGCTTCGTCTCGTTATCATCTGTTATCAGTGGTCAGCTGTGCACGTTTGACAGATCACAAAACGTCTGTTTTCTATTTTGGCAGACAGCCTTAGTGGCCTGTCAGCTGAATTTAACTTTATTATTCATATAATTTATAAAATAGCCTAACATATTTTTTTGAAGTTCGCTTTGCAATTAAAATGTTAGGTGACACATTTCAGGATTTCACTAGCAAGAGAGTAAGTGATTAAAGGTACAAATCTTGTTAGTTCCGTAAATGTTGTTAAGAACATTATTAGCATAGATTACAAAACGTCTTTTTATATGAAATTATGAAAACTAAATTTATGTATCACGATTTACTTTACTCGTTAGTTATTGATATATAATTATGAATTAACCATCAGTTAACATTAAACTGCCGTTTTTAAATATTAAATAAACACGTATTATATAAATTGTTAAAATATTTTTTTATCTGATAAATATTTGTTATAATTTTATTTTGGATGATTTTTAATTATCATAGAAACATTTGATCTATGCATCTCGAGACAAATCTTCTCAGTCAATAATAATTAATAATAACCAAGTATTATGGAAGAATATTAATATTTTGTTAAGTGTATAAAAAAAGATGACTGTTTTGTATATTGACCTAAGTGTAATTTAATTAATATTTGATTTTGCATTTGAAACATCAGATAAAAAATTGTATCCTGAGTAGAAATAGGTCTCAGCAATGTTGATCATCTAGTTGTTTAGTGAATATTTGTAAAGTACGTGATGTACAGATTAGCATTTCACTTTCAATTTTTCAACTTTCAACTTTCAAAATATTAATATATCTTCATTTTTAACATTTCCAGCATAATTTAAATTGAATTTTATATGAAGTAATTGGCTAGTTACAAATTATCTTAAATAATTTTACTTTCATCCCCTAACAACCTTTGTAAATGTGTACGTTATGAATGAAGTTCACGAAAACATGGTTGTTTTTCAGAGTTCGTTTGAGTTTTTAGGAACACATTACATTTAATTTAATTTTAGTAATATTTTATAAATTTAAATACATAAAAAGTTTGAAATTGTAGTTTTTGTTATGTATGCATGTATAGAAATAAGTAACCTAGCGGTTAGCGTCTGGAAGTGTATCTATGATAGTATAGTTGTTATCGAAAAAGAACATGAATTATAAGTTTAATCAATGATATAAGTAAGTGTATTAATTTGCTCAACATTTTTACTTTCTATATTGCCGTAAAGACGAACAATTCACGGAGTGGGTATGGTGTAAAATATAATAAATTTGACGTGTCGCTTTTTTGAGTTTCTCGGTCGGCCGCCATGTTTGTCCTTTTATATTTTGCTCATTTATATTGATGGAATTTGGATGTATTCATTTATTTATGACTTTTCAATGTTTAGTTTAATTAATTATGAAACCTTTATTATTTTATTTAATTATAATATGTCTTGCAACGTTCGATCATGAAGTTTAAGTTGTGTTTATGATATGCTTCGCGTCTTTGTTACTAGGTGTTCAGAATGGTTGTTGGATCAGCTACATATCCTGGGAGACAAGTACTCCACAAGATGCAGCCGATGGGCATGACTCCTCGAGAGCTGTCGGAGTACGACGACTTGGCGACTGCTTTAATTGTAGACCCGTACCTAGATATTACAACACACAAAATGAACATTCGCTACAGACCTCTGAAAACGAACAAAGAAGAATTAAAAAGTATAATTAAAGAGTTTATTCAGACCCAGGACTATAATAAGGCGTATACAAGACTTGCGAATGGAGAATGGATGCCAAGACATTTTAGTAAAAATAAACATCAACAAAATAAACTTAGAGACCATGTCAGTATAAATATGATAAAAATATTCACATTTAAATATTTGTTGCGTAAAATTTATTTGCATTTTTGTAATTTTTGTGATCATAAGAAATACTGTCAGTGCTTTTTGTAATACAATACCATATGTATCATTAAAGATGCAGGTACTGTTATTGTGAAATACATTTAGCACAAACTAGTTACTAATATGTTGTTATTTGTAATATATATAAGAATATCAAATGCTGAGCTTTGTAAAGAGTTGTTTTTTGTTTCAGATATACCGTTATTTAAGAGTATTTGATAAGAAAGCAGGATTTGTTATAGAACCATGTTATAGGTATTCATTAGAGGGCAGAGTTGGAGCTAAGATTTCAACTACCAAAAAGTTTTATAAACATGAGAGAATTGATTTTTTGGTTGGGTGTATTGCTGAAATGACTGAAGAAGAAGAAAAGCAGCTCCTGCATCCAGGAAAGAATGATTTCTCTGTTATGTATAGTTGTAGAAAAAATTGTGCACAGTTATGGCTGGGGCCTGCCGCTTATATCAATCATGATTGTAGGCCTACTTGCACATTTGAAGCTACTGATCGTGGTAAAGCGTTTGTTCGTGTATTGAGAGATATCGAAGTTGGTGAAGAGATTACTTGCTTTTATGGTGAAGACTTTTTTGGTAATGGGAATTGCTACTGTGAGTGTGAGACATGTGAAAGAAGAGGTAAGGGTGCTTTTTCGGTGAAAAGTGCACATAATGATGAACAAGCCACAAGATATAGATTTAGAGAAACTGATAACAGAATAAATAGGACAAAGGCAAAACAAACACAAAAAAATAGCAAGAATTCAGAAAAACCTCGAATGACAAATAGACAAGTTAGTAATATAGTCTCTCCCCTAAGTATGAAAGAAATGAAACAGAAAGGCTTAACAAAATATGATGCTGAGTTATTGATCGCTCAAGGCTGTATCGCCGATATAATTGAGGGTGATTTGCACAATGACAAGCAAGGTAGCAGGGAATCTTCGGCTTCTAGCCGAGGGGAACGGTTGAGGCGAAGAGCAGATAGTGGTCGTGCTGGGAACGGGGTCACTATCTCTACTGCCAATATATCCAGTCAAGCACCAAGTTCGAGGTGTTGTAGTATTACAAGTTCACGAAGTAGTAGAGATTCACATACTGGTATAGTTTTAAGAAGTCATAAGAGGCTTCTTGATAATCAAAGTAGCTGCTCTAAAGCAAAGGCTAATTCAAAAATTATACATGACACTAAACCAGGTAGAAATCATAGTATACCCAAAATTGAACCTGATCTACCAAACTCTTCTGAAGCTGACACATCACACTATGAGATTAGTTCTGCACTTGATCAACAAGAAATATGTGAATCAAAATCTGAAGTATCAAATATTGTTAAGACAGAGATTGAGGAGTCTAAAATTGGTGGTGATATTAAAGAATCTCTAGAAGAAACACCTGAATCATGTACAGTAATAACAGTTAAGTCAGAAAACTCTGATACTTCTTATCTAAAGGAACCTGTAGAAAACTCTGAGTGTGCAAGTGAGAATGCATGTTTAAAAAGTGAAGTTTGTGATTTTAGAGAAAATGTTAATCCAAGTGATTCGAAAGATAGTAAAGTGACTAAACATCAAAAACATGATGTTACTAGTCGGACTGAAGAACTTAAAAAAGAATCTGAGTCTGGACCTCAATGGTTGGCAGATAATTCAAACAAAAGCAGTGAATGTCCATGTACTCCACCACGAAGGGGCTTAAAATTAACGTTGAGGGTTAAGAGGAGTCCTGTCGTGGAGGAAGTTATGGATTGTGGTAGTACAACAGAAGCACCCGAATATGAAGTGTTGCGACTAGAGGGTGTCGATCCTGAAACTGCGCGGCGATTGAAGAAACGGCGGCGCTCTAAGGAGCGGCATCGTAAACACAGTCCTATCCGTCCTCTGCCTCCCATGAAACGCTTAAGATTAATTTTTGGTAATGAGAGTCGCACTATAGATTTGCCCACTGCCATTTCGGCAGACTGACAGCCGCAAATACCTTATGGTTATTATATTTCCACCGTTATTATTCAATTATTAGTTTAATTATTGTCACTGACTAGGATAACTTTATCAATTATTTATTTTCGTGACGTGATGTTTGAATTCGAATATTGTGTGATAGGTGACAGTTGTCAAATGATGATTCCATCGATATATTTATTGAAAACAAAAGTATAACTTTGTTATTTAGCAAAAGCTATGAACTATTTCTATGAGGTTCATGGCATTAAATCATGAAGTTTAGTTCAATACCTTTAAATAGAAATTATGTTAATGATTTGTTTTTGACCTTCGGTGAACAAAGTAAATAATATCAGAAAACTATATTTTATACAATTAGAAAATATAAACAAGTCTTGTGTTGCTTTTTATAAGTTTCATGATAATAGCAAAAAATTTGAAGAGTATTTGGAAATTTTCATAGTAGGTACTTAGGGTATATAAATTAATTAATAAATCTAGTTAAATACATCAAGAAATTGTCGAAATATGCATACTGATTAAAATGGTAATTATAGTGCATTGCCGGGATTACTCAATATACATGCATAGGTTGCATGATCCATATATTAAAAGTTATGCTTACATGATTTTTAAATAGTGCTATTATTTGAAACTATGTCGCGAGTATTGTATTACCTTAACAGTAATTAGTATTAAGAAATGCAGGCCAGGGTAGGTAAATTTCCTTGTAAATATGCTGAACATATTGTTGCGTTTTTTACCCAGTACATTTAAGTATTACTTGCCAATATATTATGGGCTCAAAATTGTGTGCACATATCAGTTTTAAATTTAACATTTATTTTCAAGTGACACTTAAATCTTATGTCAAATTGATAATTCTCATGCATCATTTGACATCATTACTATAAAACAAATTTGGGACAAGTGGGGAAACTTTGAAATTTGATTTTACTTTGTAACATAAATATTGTGCATTGAATTGTTTTATGTTAGTATGGACCCTATGACTACACTTAGCATGTAATTCCGGCCTAAAAATATTATGCAGTGCAAGGTACCAAATGTTCATTAGAAGATCTCAATAAAAGATTATACAGCAATATATTTTGCACGTCAGTGATATTGTGTCATTGAATTTCATATTGATAATAAAATTTATGTGACTCATGGTAATTACTGTAAATAAATTGTTAAAACATAGATTTACGTTCACGAAAACGACGTTAGACAATGTTTAAGAAAATATTTCCATATTATTGAAAATAAGCAAGTATTTCTTTAAATTGTTTTTATTTTTTTTATTTCAAAGTTCAAAACCTTTTAATTGTTCAATTCAGAAAACATTTTAACTTGTCCCATATGCTATAATTCTTATTTAAAATAATGATATGTTCTGGATTTATATGTTAAGTTATAATGCAATGCAACATACTGGTTATTCAATTTGTGTATAATAATTAATTATATATTATATGGCTGGCTTTAAGTGTACCGTAATTACGTTGGATAATACTTTGGGGATTTGTTAAGGAAGTGTAGCAAATAGTTCTAATCACAATTTTTGCTTGGAGAGTCTTAAATAAGGTAACTATAACTATCGCAAGCCATGGCATGTTTTATCCCCAGATCTTTTGAATGGTTAATATCCAGAACGTGTCATACTTTTAAGTTTTAAAATGTATATATAAAGTACCTACATGTTTGTCCTTTCTGTAAATTACCGTTGTATGCTGTCACATAAGAAACAGTTGAGTAAAACGCATACTTAAAACTTCAGTCGTTTTTAATGTATATTTTAATCTTGTTTGGATTGAATGCTTGTAATAGCTGGAATAATTTGATTTGCCTCCGTTTCAATTATGAAATTACTCTGTTAGTGGAAGCGATTGAATCAAACTACTTGCATTTCCAGAAATATCTTTACTTTTAATGACTGCTCTCACATACCTATTTGGAAAATACTTATTGAATAACCTATAAGTAATGAGGAGAGAATAATAAAAAATGAAACAATATTTTCCATCTATTCGATTTTATTATTTTTACATAATCATAAGAAGTCTATTATTTTACATAATACTAGCGCTTACCCGGCGAACTTTGTGCCGCCTAACAGTCAATAAATACCTGTTAGGTATCGTTTAACTGAATTTAATTTACGCTTGACGCATGGCCCGCCACTATGGCGAGCACAGCTAGTTAATTAATAAAAACAGTGCAGAATCTGAGCTCCAACGAAATCATTGATATTTACAAACTTGTGATGCCTCACGCCCTGATTGGGTTCAAACTGTCATGGTGGATTGCAGTATTTGTTGATTTTTAACCGACTTCCAAAAAGGAGGAGGTACTCAATTCGTCTGTTTTTTTATGTTTGTTACTTCGTTTCTTCGAACTGGGTGAACCGATTTCGAAATTTTTTTAAAATCCAAAGGTGGTGCTTCCCGTTTGGTCCCATTTCCAATTTGGTCCAGTTTTGACAATGGCATCCATGACAAAACCCCATAAGTTTTAAATTTGCATTAAGTGTGCGCGCGACGCAAATGGACGAATAACTCAACAACGCGTTAACCGATTTCGATGATT
>DWFO01002967.1:0-12940 GCA_018246595.1 Mimoniades nurscia nurscia | reverse complement strand
GACGTAAACGTAACTGGTGAAACGTGAAAGTGTTCTACATTCCTCTGCCTACCTCTTCGGTGATTACAGGCGTGATGTTACGTTATGTTACGTCAGTTCACAGGAAAGAGATGAACCGTACGTTAAGTCGTTTGAAAACAGATCTCCTTAAAGGTTATGAATTTCCACTTAAACTAATGACAAGAATACGAGATGGCTGAACGAGTGACTGCTGCAGTGCGATGAGTGAGATGAGATGTTGAATGACTGAATGACTTGCGAAATGTAGAAAAAGCTGCAAGTATATTTTATTGTGATTTATCGTCGGAAAAAGAGATACACCCCTTACTCAGTTTTACGTCTAAATGACGGACTAAAAGAAACGAGTAAAGAAAAATCTAGATGTAAAGATCGAAACAAATATATTATGTATACAATTATGTGCATATATAAGTTTAATATGAGAAAATTTGGAAACCAATCCATTTCACTGACAAATTAGAAAACTATAAGCACGTTTAATAAACCAAAATAATCGAGTCGAGTCGAGTAATCCCAAGGTCTAAATAAACCATCAATTTTCATAAAGCATATATTCCCACAAAACATCTGTTTTCATATAGCATCTACGATATTTCTACATAGCATTATGAAAAAATACGTAATAATCAATATTCCCTCATAAACATTCCGATAACGTAAGCTCTATTCGCGTCATAGAGAATGCATTGACTCATTCATAACATTTTGTTTTGTAATCATACGGTCAGTTAATATGCTAAGTGGGCCGGTTGCGTTGCGCCGAGCGCCCCCGAGCCCCTCAGCACATTACCGGTCCGTTTGAATCACCACTCAATTAATTAGGCCCGATGTGAGCCGTGGTCGCATCTGCTTAACAGCTAATTTCACTTGGGATCGAACGCCCGCGGCCTACACTGAAACTTATACGATCTATACAACTTTAACCTAACATGACCTCGTTAATGTTCGACTTGTTTCATACATGTGATGTAGATTATATACAAACTGTTTGAGTACACACATATCTGTGGTAATATTAACACATAGAACATGTACTTTCTAGTTATATAAATGTTAAGATTTTTTTAAAATATATTAGCATTGATGATGTTTCTATCATATTTATTAGCAATACCCGTGTATTGAAAAAATATTTAGGGAAGGCGATTGGAGTATTGAGTGAAGATAAGTGTAAGTGCCTGTCATTCCCGAAGAGGTAGGCAGAGGAATGTAGCACTCTCCCACTTTCCACCAGTTGCGTCTGCATACCACTTTGGAATAGTTGACTAGCCTATTGCCTTACACCGGGTACATTTCCAGATTCCGAGCCGTCATAGATAATGTGAATAATCCAGTGGTGTTCGACACGAGATTTGAACCCAGGACCTCCCGATCAGCAATCGGGCTTGCGATCGACATGAAAAACGACGCACGAAAAAAAATTATTGGTATATATGTGATAGATGTATGTAAAGAAATGATACTAAACAAACACAAAAAAAACTCTGGCTCAATTTTCATAAATATGTTTGCGTATTTTTCGTTTGCGTAACTTTCAATATGAGATAATAATTTGTGGTCCCGCAATACCACAGAGTAAAGATATATACGAGTAGAGGTATAATCTTTGTCATTAGAACTTGAGAAACGTTCCAACTAAAAAATTGAATGAAATGCGGTCGAATTTCTATCGCCACTGGAGCTACTAGCAGCAATAAATCTGTATCTAATTTCAGACACATCTTCATTTTTATTGAGCTTTGGGTACAGAGTCATGCATATAGGATCAGGATTTTATAAATCATGTACAGATATATTATGCTAGTTTTTCTTGAGCGCACAATTTGATTGAGAATCGATGAAAACGAGCTTTTGACTTCAATTTGTGTATATTATATTGGTGAATATAATATTAAGTTGTTAAAGTAGGGTTAATAATAATTTATTTAGCTTAACAGTTATAAGCTCAGTTATTTGCGCAGTGCAGTATTTAATTGTGGTCGGAGGATTAAACCGAAAGATTATTCAGTAATGCTTACTAGACTATTACATTCACAGGACGTTCTGTGAAGTCCCCACGAATTTCCTTTAATGAATTTGGAGCGCTAAATATTTACTTGTTCAACTTATAAATAAACCATTAATAAATGTTTATCCTTTCTCTTTGAATAATAAACAGAATTTGCGATAACAATTGTTATCTGCCACACGGCTCAAGTAGCTTCGCCACTGTTAATAATTGTTATCGTTAATAAAACGTCCGATGAAATATCACAACAATTCGTATATTCCGCGCGTGACACGGAGAGAACGACGCTTATCTGGGACTTAACTCGTTTCCTGTTCATACATTCGCGCTACTACTACTCCGGGCGAAGGCTTTTTTATTTCTGGTGCACATTCACGTATTGTCATCCTTCAATATAGTGAGTGAAATACTTTGTTAAGGGATTTTCCTTATGGTAACTTGTGTCAGACGTTTTACGGAAATATCTGGGCGTACTTTAATTACGTATTTCGCTATTTGGTGTGGATATTATTAAAGGTTTTATTTATCTATACCAATGTTGTGTATTTAAATGTAAATATTTACAAGTAAACATTTAAAGGTGATCCTAGAATATGTACAAGATCTTATCCATTTAGTATATTTTGAAGGACAATCTATTAAATTAAGTAAACAAACAACAAAAAAAAACACGCATTTCATTGATTGACTCGTTGATCTAATGGTTGCAGAGCACCACTTTTGTTCGAGGGGTCCTGGATTCGATTTGCGGGTCAGGTACTATAGGATTTTTTAAAATTAGAATGTCTTGTTAAAATTTCTAGTAGAACCTCGGAGTCTGTATTCGTGCCTTGTATTATATGTAGCAATAGACTCATCACCTATTCCATAATGAAACCAAAATGTAATTGGTAAAACGTGGAAGTGTACTACATTGCTCTGCCTACCTATTCGGTGATTACAGGCGTAAAGTTACGTATTGCATTGAAAAAAAAATGCAATAGGTTTAATAGATTGATGTATACATTCAATCGCGTATTTCGATAGCAATGTACTAGAATTTTCTAGAAACAAGTTGAAACGATTCCGAGCAGTGTGACAACTTCATTAGTTCTCGATTGTTCGATTCGTCGCCGTGGCACGTAAGCGTCGGAATACGAGATCCACGTCTCTGAGGATACCGTACGTGCTTTACTATACTTCGTGGATTGCACACATGGATATTATTCAAACTTTCATGCGCCTTTTTCATTGCAAATAAGAGCTATAGATTGCATCTAACGCTCAAATACTTAGATTTATTTCGTCCCAAGTGCAAGTTACAAAACGTATTAGTATCATATTTTTATACGTTCAGAAAACTAGAAGCTTGCAATGAAAATGGTAATATTTAGTGTTGATGGAACTTAGATAAAGTAACCTAAATAAGATACACACATTGATTTATGATTTATTGAGCCTTCTTTATTCATTTCTAATAAGTAAACTTCCTTCTAACTCATAAATACCAATTTCACAAATGCTAGCCTGTAATTACGTTATGCCCTTATTTATGAACACTCGAAATAATTAATTTCTGATATTGAATGTTGATATTGTCTCTTTCTATCGTATTTAGAATACGGTAATAATGAATGAGACAAACAGTACAATATACAATAGCCGGCTGTTGAGGATAATGAATGGGAACATTGAACGCTTATTCATTCATTGTACGAGTATATTGCAATTATACCGATTGAAAGCACATCGTACTCCATACACGAGGTGCTCCAATATAGCCTTTGAGCCTCTAGGACTCCTAAAGTAAATTTAATAACAAAAAATCTATTCTAGTAAAAATCTATTATATAATATGCAGTTTTTTTTAAGTCAATGGACATGCATGACTATATCTTACCTGATGGTAAGCGAGATGTGGCCTAGGTGTAACACGTTTGAAGGGGCCTAGTGATTAGCTTTATATAATTCTAAAAACGTAAGATCACGCCTGTAATAATCGAAGAGGTTGCCATAGGAGTGCAGTACACTCCCAACTTTCACCATTTACGTTTACGTCCCACTATGGAATAGGCGGTGAGCACATTACTATACACCGGGCACATATCCCCCACTTCTGAGCCATTATCAAAAAATCTAAGTTAGAAAAATCCAATATTTCCCGACCAGGGATTTGAACCCAGGACCTCTCAATCGGCAGACGCGCTTGTAACCAACACAATCAACGAGGCAGTCGGCAGTCTTGCATAATTCTAGGTTATACGAATACAGAGAACAAACAAGACCGACTGCTATATTAATTACATTCAATGATTATATTTGAGAGGATCAATCTACATGTCTGTCTCATGACATAATGGCCTGCCTGGCAGCTTGCCTGTCTGTATTCAGCTCAATATATGAATCATCATGAGGCAATAACAACATTAGCCTCGTTACTTCGCTATTGTTCTTCATAAGCTCAGCATTTGAATGGGTAACAATTTTATGCAACAATCTTTTATGCCACTAGTTCGCTCACACTAACACTAACATTAGTACATTATTATATCATCGCGACAATTCAGTTACGGGGTAGGCAGAGAGCAACTGCTAAATATCTATATTCTTAAAAACCTGACGCGAACCTTTATACAGGATCGCCGGTTTATCAGACAATGATTTGGTTACAGGCCTACACAGTAGTATAGAGAATTTTTGTTTTACTGTTTCATGTACAAAATTATCATCTCATTGACTCGTGCTTTCCAGGCCGCATACAGTTGAATAAGTCAGGCGGGCTTATTCAGCTGTGTGCGGCCTGGAAAGCGCGCAGTGGCCTCAAACTTAGGTCGTCACTTGGCACCACGACAAAATATAGATTTGTTACGTCGTTCCTTCCATATAAATTTATTGTGTGCAATTTCAACTACGAGTAAATCTAGTTAACATATTGTGCCGTACATATCTGGTGATTCGTTAGTGCCTATCCCTACACTCCTCTGCCTACTCTTTCGAGGAAATATAGGCCTGAAGTTATGCTATGTTATTTTCATACTATTTACACAAATAAAATATATTGATATAGGATTTTAATTGCATGATAGTTTAATATTATTTGCATTTAAAAAGTCTAAATGTTATTTTATACACACAAAGTTTTAACTGTGATAATATATGAGCAAATTGCTGGACCTAGATCTTTTGACTAGGACAAACTTAAGATTCATCCAAGTCGAGGTACCTGTACGCAGTTCAGAAATAAATAAAAAATATTCTCATTAGCTAATGATAATAATCAAAGCAGGCTACTCTTCGTAATTAGAGATAAAAAGGGAACTCGTCTATAATTATTTCTTTTTTCATTAAAAGCGTTAATTAAGCTGCTGATTAATTTAATTAAAACCTCCCTTGCGGGGCATCAATTGACGGCCTAACTAATTGAAGTAATCCTCTAGATGAACGTAAAGCAATTAGCAAACTATAAAATATTAATTACATATTTTATGATAATCTACAGACTTCAAACCACTACTAGAAAATCTAAATTACAAATTTTTTGGTAGTGCTTGACCCAGGAATCGAACCCAGGACCTCCCGTTCGGCAGTCGCACTTGAAACCAACACGTCCAACGAGCCAGTCTTACGGTATAAGCAGAGAATACCGATTTCCTAATAAGTCTATCTTTTAAGAGATGGCATGCTGCTTCGTTATTACTCTTAACATGTACGTCACTTTATTCGACTTCTGCCTTCCTCAACAACCTCATATTTAGATAGGTAAGCCTTGTTCTCCCTCGGTATCTGCATCCAGCAACACTGCCATTGTAATTCTATTGTTTTTTCTGTCAACTACTATTTTTTATACTTATCCGAACTATGTGAGAAAACTTTTCTCGTTTAAAAATATGTCTTTAAGACAAATAATCTTTCTTACATCTTCATTACGAACGTGGTCGGCGAGTGTCAATCCGCGTATGCGACGTAAGGACCTCATGTAGCCCGCATTTATCCTGCTTTCGCTTTGTTTAGCCGATATCATTATCATCAGCTTATTGCAGACCACCGCTGGACATAGGTCTTCCCTGAGTGGTCATGTCCATAATGGTCCGTGTCGCCAACGCTACTGCCCATAGGCCGCCAGGTCATTTACCAGCGCCTAAGCAAACCGCGCTATGCCGCGATCTGCCAGCGCCATGCTCAGTCGCCTCTTACTCGTACTACACCTGTATCCTCGGGGAACGGGGAATGTAATCTTACTTCAACCCGATACGGAACCGATACATGTATTGAAATTTATTTGATAATTACAAGAGTACAGAGTACAGATGTGAAGTTTTAGTTTACAAGTCGTATAAAAATCTAGTTATTGTTATAAAGTCAAACTTCGTTCGCGAATGCGCTATACGAATTTCGTAAGATGTGAATATGAGTAACTCAGCACAAGCCATATTCATTCACTCACATATTTTTCTATCTGCGTTACGTAAAGCCTATTCCCGCCCTTGCTGAATAACATTTACTATTTCTCATATTCTGCCATGCGTTTAACATACTTTTCAGCCTGCTGCAATATATGAAATATCGCTTTCCACAATTTACAATTACTAGGAGATTTAGTACAATTATAGTTAACTGCATTCTGTAATAATGTCTTGTAATTTTATGTACAAACGAGTATGCCATTATCGACAATTATCTCTTTTATTAAGAAAAAGAAGTTTTTAGTAGACGTAAATAAATATCAACAAAATACATCACAATAAAAATTTATATGTATAAGCTAAAGAAAATATTTAGGAAGATTCCATGGCGTATCTCAACGACTCTTTGGATTTTAAAAATTCATGCGCTTATGTACTGATTTAATAGAGCATTGGGTTCGATTTAACATAGTCTTAATAATACTACAAAAGTTATGATTACGTAAAAACACGTAACGTCACATCTGTAATCCTCAAAGAGGTAGGTACGTAGAGGAGTATCGTATAGTAAACTCCCACGTTTCATCCCTTATTTCACCACATGTAAAGCAGAGGGTGAGTCTATTGCCATACATCGGACGCATATCCAGACTAAAATCCACTACTAGGAACGTTAACTAGAAAGTCTAAGTTGGATTCTATGTTAGAATAATCCAATTGTATCTGATGCGGGTTTTGAATTCAGGTACATCTCGATCGGCAGTTGCGTTCGCATCCACCCAAACCACCAGACAGACATTCAATTATGACAAAAGCGAGTGAAAATATATGATTATAATATGGTATGTAAAATACATAAGTTGCGATTGTATGTACTCTGTGTCTTTGCGGTTAACTAGCTGTTAATCGCATTACAATAATGTTTTTTTAATATGCGCACGTTTTTCAGAATGTCAAATACCTGGATCATTAATTAAATAGAACATACCCTTTGAATAATATTACTAAGGAAACGAATTTAAAAGAATCGACGCAAGAATAGGAATACTTTATGATTTTAGTTTATAATAACAAGAATATATCTAATAGTAATAAGATCCACACAAATCAAGCAACAAAATGTATGTGAGTAAAAGATCATCAATTCCATTAACCGCCCCACTCTTAACGCTCGCGTTTCTCAGATGTGGTAGATTGACACGATTGCGAAGTTCGGTTTGGCGGAATTGCCACGCCTTAGAGAGCATTATGGAAAATTCCATACTGGGAAGGTTTCCTCGCGATGTTACTTGTAGAAGAAAATAATATACACACATTATTATGTAGTACATAAAAAAACTATATACACTATGTATATGAATAATGTAAACGTTTAATTGAAATTAACTATTTTGTAATTTAATATTAAACTTAAGTGCGTTAAAGGTAATTTGTGTATGAGTGAGTCATCATCAAATTATAAGTTTAGCAACATTCTATGCGGGCCCTGCAAATGAGATGACAGAAAAGCAATTCTCTAATGTAGACGCTATTATAAAATAGATGATATAAAGTGAAATGCAAATGATGTTTATATAAGCTGCTCATAATACACTTATAACAGACAGGAATTATAAATGAATGTTTGACTTGTTCTTTATTCCAATGTTTATTCCAATGATCGTGTATAAAGTCAGTAATAAACGTAGCATATCAAGTCTTTATAGATATATTTTTCACTTGGTTGTCTCTGCCAATCATGAAAGAGACGTAAATTGTCGATAGAATAATAATAATTGTTAATTCCATACCATAGAAATTAATTAACGAAGTTTTGTTACGCATTGTACGTATACATATAATGTATTTAATAAGGTCCAAAAGCTAACAGTACAGTTACGTAAATATCATATTAACTCCGTAAATGCCTTCTACGTCTATATTAGATCTATAACACGTTTATAAACGGTGTCGATAAAGTGCTGCCACATCTTGTAGGGCTATGATAGACTGTATTAATAGCTGACATAAGTGGCACATTGATAATGTAATAAGTAATAGTTATGTCCGGAGCTTCACTATTATGAAGAGGTTATATTGTGAAGGCTTGTGATTGGACTACACACACAATGGAAGACAAATTCTATCACGTATCGCCTATCAACATCGCCCATCAATATAGCCAATCAATATAGCCTATCAATATCGCCTATTTCATATAAAAGGTGCAATGACAACTGATTTATAACGACTATGTTTTCAAATACCTCCTTTAAAAATGCAAAATTTTAAAAATTGGAAAGTTACTGCTTTCACTCAAAATTTTTTTAATGGAATTTTTATCCGATATCCAAGTTTTGAGTGCTTAGGAAGCTATTTTGATTATTTTTACGACGGTGTTCATTCATGCGTTTGAAATATTGCATGTTGAACATTTTTGACATTTTTTTAATAACTCACACTATCTGTTACATGAAGCACGAACATACCGGGTTGTTCGAGGCATGGCCTGCAGCATCAACCGCTCGTTTTAATTATGCTGCTGTTAGGTACTTAAGTACTTCAGTTGTTGTAGTATTTATATACAGGTGTATCTAAACGATGGACCTGAGTTTTGCGAAATGTATTGAAATAATGAAAATTTTTAATGTGTACCTGTCTAAAAAAGTATAATGTTAATTTAATCGATGTGAAACTGATCGTTGTTAGCATATATCTATGTAATAGCAATATATTAGTGTCGATAAAAGCGGTTCAAACTGGTTAATTCTTGTGCGCGCACAAGGATATTTCTAACAAGTAAAGTTTGAAATAACTGTGTACACGTAAATATTCCCATTCAGTACGAAGACTTTTATTTCTTCGTCAGAATAATCTCCATGGAATATACCAGAGTTATGTTACTATATTTCCAACGAGAAATAAAACAATGACGTTTTGAAAAGTTCTTGCAAGCCCTTTTGTGTTCTGTGCTTACCCAGTTGTATCAAATGAGAACATGCGTGGAGACAATAACGTGATATATGAAAGGGCTGAACATTTAACTACATATGTACTCGTATATTATGTATAACAGATAAAAAGTAAATACTTCTGTGTAAGTGATTCTTACATAAATATTTGCCGTTAAAAGAGCGTCAGGCTACCAAGAAATGATATGAAACCATAGTTTCACGCCTGTGTTTTCCTGAAGGGCTAGGCTGAAAAGTGTAGTATTTCGACTTGTAGCCAATTACGTTATGCGTTCCAATCAATAGGTGGTGAGCCTATTGCCACACACGGGGCACAAATCTACACTCCGAGCAACTACTGGGAATTTCAATCATAAGACCCAATAATAAAACCACTTTTTTTTTTGATCGTGTCGTCGTGATTTCCAATATTATTTTCAACCTTAAAATAATTATAAAATAAAAATAAAATTAAAATGTGTTCAAAAATATTTTTTAAATGTTTTCAATTTGTTGGTAGAAATTATGAATGTACAATTTCATAACAAGAAAACTGCTAAGACTTTCCTTCAGGCGAACACAAATTCAAATCTACTACAACTCTTTTCAAGGAAACAAAATTATGTATGCAAACAATAACAGAAGTACGAAAAATAAAATATCCATAATTAAATTTCGCGTGTCATGCAAAACTTGTAGATTTAAAACTTCGTTTTAAAACGTTGTTTGAATAGTTTGCTTTGTAGGTCATGTTCGTTGCAAACGCGACCGTCGATCGAGAGGTTATGGATTCAAATCCCGGGTGAGGCACTATTAAATTTTTCACAACTTAGATTTTCTAGTAGTGGCTAAAGTCTGAACGGAGTCGGAGTGGGACGTAAAAGTAACCGGTGAGACGTGGAAGTGTACTACATTCCTCTATTTACCTCTTTACACGCATGATACGCAGTTGTTTGACATTAATACAAATTAGCTCAAAGGATCGAAATGTTATTCACTGTATCACAATAAATGCCGCAATAAAAGCTATTTACAGGCTTTGCATGCACTCGTAAATATCAGCGCTCTGCCCGTACAATGACTGGCCCTTGAGCGAAATATTCTCAAATTCATATTCCCCGAAGTACGTACACCGAACAGAACAAACGCAATGTTGTTGTTTTATGTAGTTCAGTATTTTCGTGGAGAGTTTTGAAACGCAACTAATAAACCGTCGAACGCTGTGTTGAAATTTGACCGTTTTTTTTAAGTCCTTTACGAGTTTGAACAGCGTGGCACTAACGAATAGAAATAAAATTTGAAAGCAAAATTTAATTACAATTGTTTGAATAACATTTACTGTTGCTTTAGTTTAGTGATTGTTGAGACTGGGTCCTGGGCAGGACCACCGAGTGGGAAAAAATGGATTTGAGTTTTTATAACTTGAAATTTCCTGTAGCAGCACGGTATATGGATTTGTGCCCTGTCTGTGACAATAGGCTTACTCTCTATTGAATAGGACGTGTAATAGGTGAAAAGTACGAGTACCTACTACATCACACCGGTATTTCCAAACAGAGTTAGGCAGAGGAGTGTAGTGCACTCCCACTTTTCACCAGTTACGTTTACGTCCCACTATGGAGTAGGTGGTAAGTTTAATGTCATACATCGGTCACGTATCCAAACTCCGAGCCTATTACTAGAAAATTTAAGTCAAAAAAATCCAATTCTGCTCGACACAGCATCTATACCGAGGACCTCCCGCTCTTGCGACGAACACGACGGAGAGGCCTTCAATTTTATAATTCTTATTTTTGTTTTATGAATTAATTCTGACTTCACAATGAAGTTGATAAGAGGTGACTTCACAATGATAAGAGGTGGTCATTCGACGAGTTGTGCAGATAGAGAGCTCTTTAAGCACCAATGATTACGTTATCGCCCAAGTTTGAAAATCCTGGCAAGCATACAATACACAGTGACCAAACGTTAGACTTTAGATAATATTTGAAATTACGCTCAGACTTATAGATTTACAATAAATACTTAAACAGGCGAAATAAAACTATATTTTTTCAATGAAATAAAACTATAATATAGATTTTTAGTTATGTAGATTTTGGACATAGTAAAAAATACAGGAAGAACTATATACACATATACTATAAGCACGTTAAGAAAGGTACCCACTGTTAATATAGTTTTTATTAACAAACATTAGTTATTTTACAACCAAGGATACACGTGAGAAGTTTAATCTTAGCAAAATGGGTACTCAGGATAGCTCCCTGGAGAACACCACTTTAGTCAAACATCGTGTTTTGCTACTGTAAAAAGGAGTTGGATACTTCGCCACTTAGCTTATTGTAAGAGTGACAGCTAAATGGCATCACAAATATTGAGCTGGTATCTGTCGTGTTGCAAGTCCCGTGGCGCCTGCGAGTTGATTGGCGTCACGCCAGTCGACGCCTCTGTATGCCTCACTTATTGTGTTGAAATATAAACTTTTACACTTGAAACGTTTTACAGTTACAGCAGTAACAAGTAACATAAACATCTGCAACAAGCTTGGAACAGGATTTTAAAAATAAGACTGGTAAAAACTTAATGAAACGGGAGCATTGCAACATTTGTAAGAGCTTCGTGTGCAATAAGCCTAATGCGTTAAATACCAGTAAGTTAAATAAGGACGCGGGACTGTGCGGCAGTTTAACTGCACCACAAATATCGAATTGGCATCCTCAGTGTTACTACACCCTGCGGCGTTCACGAGTTTTTTGGCCTCGCGCCAGCCGACGCCGACGCTGCTCGCGACGCACTCTGCTCGCTCGAAGTGCTCGTGAAATATAAAAATACTAACGTTCCAAGAACACCAAAATAAATGTTCTTACATCCGTTCAAACAGAAATAATGTACATTTTCTGTGTAAATACTACCGTTGCAATTTAAGTATCCAGAATCTCCCATATCTGTAAGTGTTCTTAATCCTATTTAGATCGGCATGGAGAACGGTTAAATATGATCGCCCCCACGTTCCTGTGACATAAAGTTAAATGCGTACACATTTAACACGCATGTATAGAAAACTGGGTTGTTGAAAAAATTCGATCTGATTTCTTTCAATGCAGAAATAATAAATAAAAAGTTCCTCGTCGATTCTACGAGTCACTCACCTGAGGCAGGAAAAACTTTTAGGCTTTTCCCTTGAAGAGTTCCATTAAGAGAATTATGAAAGTTTTCCAAAGTTGTGCGTTTCTTTTAAAAGTTAAGATGTCGTCACGCTGGAATTATTATTAATTAAATGAGACCTACATGTACGTATGAACTGCTTAAACATAAATTACGACTATGTCCTCTCTCCTAACTGTTCTAATTATTTTAACATTTTTGGAGATTTAACATTAAACGTTAATGTTCACTGCCTCCTTTGTCGTGTGACTGGTCGTGCCGCGCAAGTGCCGGTTTGGGTTCAAATTCGATTTTTCTAACATATTTCTTTTCGTACTGCCTCGTTGGCCGTGTTGGTTGCAAGTGCGACTGCCGAACGGGAGGTCCTGGATTCGATTCCCGGGTTGAACACTACAAAATTTTCTAATTTAGATTTTCTAGTAGTGGCTCGG
>DWFO01002966.1:0-12940 GCA_018246595.1 Mimoniades nurscia nurscia | reverse complement strand
AAGAGGTAGGCAGAGGAATGTAGAACATTCCCACGTTTCACCAGTTACTTTTAAGTCTCACGATGGAATAGGTGGTGTGCTTATTGCCATATACCGGGCACGTATCCAGACTCCAAGCCACTACTAGAAAATCTAAATTAGAAAATTTTAACCGAAAATTTTAATTTAGTCAACCGATTCCGATTATATTCCTTGTTTTGTCTCACAATCGAATAATCTGCCAAATATAAATTATTAAAATGTAGTGTCTGCACTATAGGGCTGACACTTGCTTTACGTGACTCACCACCTTGTTCTATTGTACTCGAAACACAACCGATAACACGATAGAAGGAAAATGTCGTCAATCGTACTCCTTTGTATTTGTATTTGTTAATTTTAAGCATTGTCATAATTTCCATTATGAAATGCGAGATTATTCATACATATTCATATTATTGGAACAACACTTTGCATCAATTATTATTCACTCGGGGGTAATCCATTTTCATTACCAATTTATTAATGCAAATCGCCTACATTGAATACACAAAATCAGCATTTTTGAATCGATATAAATTATACTTAATACCTGATAATTACTTACACTTATAAATGCATAATGTATTAATAATCTGTTAATTATTAGCAGTAATAATTAGACGTTGAATCAAAGATTCTCAAACGCATTATGCTCAGTTTATATTCTTAGCGTACCTAAGGATATAAAGTATGGCGTGTTTCTTTAGTTAAAATACAAAGTGTTGGGTAAATCTACAAACCGGTGAAATTCACATTTTCTTTTCGAGCATGTGTCTTTATAAGTATTTGTTTATTCTTTTGTAATGTGAACATTGTTCAATTTTGGGCCCGTTTATTACTTTATGTTAAAAGGTGTTGAAGCGGGCGGCTGCCGTAGGAGGTAAAGTCAGCTACAGAAATGTAGCTTAAAATGCCAATATGATGTTAAAATGTTGGCTACATTGAAATATTGTTTAAAGCTATGTACGTTTAAAGAAGCCTTTAAAACGAAATAAGTTGAGGAAACTTGGGCTTCAAATGTTATACTTAACCCTGACATAGTACCTCATCTAGTAAAATCTCATGAGTATATCCGAGAGCTTCCAAAACCATATGCATCTTCTTTATGAAAGGCTCCGGTTTGTAATCTTGGTTCATAATATCGGCAAAGCTTCTGTAGAATTTGTCTATTTGTGTCGGATCATAGCCTCGTAGTCGTCTGAAATTGAAACTTATTGCAAACATTTTAATATACATACTTAAAAGTTTATACCTAGGGTTTAGTGATAAATTAATCTCCCTGTCTAATCTTGTATCCAGTGTAACGCATTTACAATGCATGACATATACATATTTGAAGGCGAGGATTATTATACAGACAATCGTAAATCCATAAAGGCAAAAGTTGGCAAAAAAAAATTATATTTTATCAAAACCAGACATTTGCTGTCTAGTTATAAAAATGACATGATTTGAACTCTTAAAAAAAATAAACCTATTTATTTAAAATATGATTTTCAGACTGATTTTTCTGATATTTCCATCACTTTCACGATTCATTCATTATTCACTGACAAATTGACAACTCGTTCAATTCTTACTTTTTTTCGTATTATTACTTGTTCGTTTGTTTTTTCTTTATTCATGCGCTGGTTCATTCGTTCGATTGATCATTGGTCATTCAATTTAATTATTTATTAATGGTCGTTTCTTTCGAGGATAGATTTAAAATTTAAAAAATATGTTATCCTGTGATATGCGTATGTTAAGAATATTGTTTGAATAAAAGAAATGTAGAAAAAGTTTTGTAATTTTGAACCTTGTCGGTCGAGTAGTTGTAACCGACTGCTATTCGAGATATCGGGGCCTCGATCCGCGGTACCATTGGGTTTCTCTAAGTTGAAATTTCTAGTAATAGCTGGGCACCTGGATTTGTTCCCCTTCGGGTCACCCCCTATCCCTTGGAATGGAAAAGAAACTGGTAAAAACTGGGAGTGTACTACAATCATCTGGTTGCAATTTCGGGAATTGCAAACGTAACTTTGTGATTTTTAATTTTTAATTCATAACGTAGTTGTCGGTTTAAAATATATAAATATTGCAGTAAAACCATTCTAAGTATTTCATATAATTTTTTTTAATCTACATTTCGGCGTAAACGTAACGACAATGTTTACTCTTTAAGTACGTGTACTTACAGTATTTTAGTTATGTTTTCAGTTTTCGGTTGATACACTATTTCTGTATCGCAAACTGCTACAGCCGGGAAAGTGATCTTCTCAATCGGATAACGTGTTGATTCCACCTGCAGAGATACATTTTTTATGGCGAAACGAAACGCATATTAAACAATCATTCACTCTGATATTTAACTTGCTGAATAGCTGGCTAAATAGTTTTTCATCTTTCACAGTTCCAGTAAACTTTAATAAATAACATTTGAAATCAGTTTAAATGTATACTACATCCACACAAAATTACTATTTCTCGAGATTTGAGGAGTTATAAGCAAAATACTTAAATAATAATATGGTAAATGTAAAATTTAGATTATTAAAGCAAAATTCAAGTGTTATTAATTTTTAGGAAAATTCTTAAATGTAATCGATTTCCAGGAGTATTTTTAGATAGCTTTAAATATAAATTGATTTCATAGTATTTGTTGTGATATGATATAGCAAAAGCAGTTCAAGACGACATTGTTGGAAATATCTACCACGGTGAACGTAGGGTCAACGACGAACTTGTTCCAAATCATATGTCCCAGATAGCCGCACAAACATATGCTAGCTGCTAAGATGCAGCACCAGGTCAAGCAGATCCACCATTGACTGCCCCTGTAGAGGTAGTGGACCCCGTGGATGGTACAATGTTGGCAGAACTGCCTGCATTTCTCAGCTATTGCTTGACGGATCGAGTTGGTCGATGGGTTCTTTTTCTAAATAGTAATGAAAGCAGATTTTATTAATAACGAGTACTGCATTAGACTGTCCTAAAGAAACAATATATAAGATAAGGTTTTATGTGAATAATATAATCTGCACTCATGTCAACTCATAATTGCTGCATAGTTACGTTCGTATACAAACATAATGATGCCCTTAATTGTTTCCATTTAGCGCATAATGAATACGGCCAGCTCTCCTTGATGCCGCTCCTTGCAAATATATTACGTTACATCAAATGGAATGAACACTTTGGGAAGCGCTCGGGGAATAGCGACGCTTTCGAATTTGAATCTAAAGCGATATGATAACAGATACGAAGGAACACGATTATTGAAAACTAGTGTCGGGATAAACTTTGAAAAATATATATTTAATATACGTCTACTAATAACTGCATTTTAAATTATACTGCAACAGATGTTATAATGAAAATCACCTAATTTAAAAGTTAACAGTTTATCGACACTATCTCGTCGGTGGGAGCACTCCGCTCTCCGCCTACGCCTCTTAGCCTACAGCGTAACTATTTATAATTTATGCAGTTAAGAGGGTTTTTTTTTTTTGGTACCCTAACAGACATTGCGTGGCTGCCATTATTTTAGGAACTGGAATTTAGTGTGAGCCATGCCAATTAGAATAAAATAAAATAAGGAATAAGTTTATTCAAGAAGTATAAAATAACAAGTATTGTAATGAGTTAAAGTTAAATATGTATATATAAACGGTTTTTGTCACGTAATGTTGCGTAATGTCGCGAAACCGGGTAGCCAATGCTCAATTAGTCTCTTGGGATGATTCTAATTTAAAAAGCTATTTTCATTTCAGGTACCCTACACATATTATATTTCATTATGAAATACAATATTATTGTTTTACTCAATGTATTACCAACACAAACAATGAGAAAATTATTTACGGAAAATAAGACGTTTAAGAATACTTACCTTGAAATGCATTTCGTGACTATGAAAACAACGGAACCCTTTGAAGACAGATATGTCAATGCAAACAAAAGCAACTTCCCAGAAGTATCGTCAAAAATCCATTACAATACAACGGATAATTAACATTAAATACCAAACTGTCGTTAAGAACTTTGTTTTCAGAAATGTGTAGAGAATACGGTTCGTGTTAATGGAGCGAAAATGATTAAAATTTATTAAAATACTGTATGATATGTTTTAAAACGAATTTTCTCGTGTTCGATTTTTATACATACGATAAAAGCAATAATTTTGCGGGTTTTGGGACGATTAACGACTTCGAGAACTTGAATTCACAAATGATTTAAGATTCATGGTGTATTTCTAAATAATCGTACTTTTAACTCCGCTTTTACTCTGGATAAAACTGGATCTTTCTAGCCATGATTCCAATTTAGTCGAACCTTCCTTTACTTTAAATCTGTTTGACCTCCGCTAACTTTCAACCATCCCCCGGTAATGTATACCACATAATAAGGTTGCTAGCAAATCGTAATCTATTAAGAATTTATTTACTGGCAAACTTCACATCTGTATATTCCCAAATTCTTTGATTTCTTTGCACTTTGCATCTGCATAACTCACAGCGTTCAACGAAACTGGAGAAATCAGATATGGTCTTTCGGCAAACCCTTAGAATGAAATATGTACCAATACATATGTGGACAAATGGCTTCAAAAAAGAATAATGTACAAATCAGACAGTTTGACTATATTATTATGATCAACTACATGATCATTAAAACTTTGTGCAATTAAAAGAAAATATTCACGTCAAGCCATTTGACCTAATTTTTCAATGACTAAGCGATCCGTTGGGTGCAAGTTTTCAAATTATTTTCATTCCGTATCCTCCCGGGTAGTTTCGACTGAACCGAAAAACGTGCTTTCCAACAAGCACTCGTGGGGTATGTCCGATAGTAGAAATTTAATGATCTGTAAAATTTGGTGATGATTCTCATAGTCAGTTTGTATCTTACAAGCTTTTGTAGTGGATTGAAACCATTTGATGCAAGCCCTTTCATAAATGAAATGTTGCAGTGCAATCAAGTAAATTCATAGCTAACCCGTGTTGGTAATCAATTTCCGAGTAGTATAGACTGTAGACATGGACTTTTTATTACAAACGTCAGTAGTTAAAGCCGTGACTTCTATTACATTATTAAAAAAGGCGTCAAATGAACCATTCGAAGCCCGACTACGCGTCGATGCTCGTGCTAATGACGTGAACGCCTTGTCGTCTTGCTCTTTTCCCATAGAAGTTCATATATTCATGCTATGCGGCATATTTGTTTTAAAGACCACCGGGTGTTTTTGTTCATAGATTTCTTCGTTTCGTTTACCATAGTTTTGAAAGCATTTAAAGTTCATAAATGATGACTGTAACAATGTGTGACAACTATCAAGTGTAATAGTATAGTAAATATAAGACAGTTTTCTTATTAAAACTTGACATTTACCCATTCTTAATTTCAGGAGAAGAGTAAATATGACACTCATAAAATTACTTAAACCGAAATCGATATTGGACCGTGTTACGACTCTGCACGGCACAGCGCAGTTTACATACAAGAGAGGTGGAAACTTGATTCTCTGGTCGTGCGCGATGGTCGCAAATGTCGTGTTCACTGTGACGTTCTTACTGGCGATCAAGAACAGATACAACAGTGACCAGATTGTTACCGGGGTAAGAAGATGTACATTAGATTTTAACATTAAATGAACTGTTTGTTACATAAGCACTTCATTTCACGTATATCATAAAAACGTGAAAAAAAAACCGCACCATCCTTTCACTTTCCGTATGCAGAGTATTACATAACGTTAATAACATAATTGCGGTAAAAGAAAATTTAAAATTCTCTAAGTGAATAATTGATTTGTGACAGATTAACGCAAATTGCAAGATAAGTCAAGTGCCATTTCCCGCGGTGAGCATTTGTAACTTCAATATGGTCTCGGTGAAAGAAACTGCTGTTATCACGAGTATTTTGTAAGTACTAGTGGTATTTATAAAATTTATATTCATATTATGTAAAGATATTACTGTAAGTCTAAGTTCCGATACAGCAATGTTATATATTTGGTAAAAGGCGGCTATTGTGGCCCTAGTAAAGATGATTTATACCTGTCGTAAATTTACAGATAGAACGTATCTTGGAACCTACAATTTTAAACCTCTCCATTCTATTAATATTATTAAAGGTTTGTTTCGTTATAACATAAATCATTGTAGCGTGCTAGGGTACTGTTCATGTAAGATTCAAATATATGTATATGGCACGACCAGTCTCCTTAATACCAGTTTGTCAGTCCTCCTTCACGTTGGAGCCACCCGTGGTGAGGGCTCGGATGTTAGTCAGCAACAATGTATATGTGTATGATAAGCATTGTAGTAATCATTGACTGTCTCGTTGGCCGATTCGTAGCAAAGCAAACTGCTGATCAAGAGGTCCTGAGTTCAAATTTCGGGTCGGATACAATTGGAATTTCTAACTTAAATTTCCTAGTAGAAATTTCTTATAGTGACTCGAAGTCTGGGTTTGTGCCTGTGCATAGCAATACGCTTACCACCTATTCCATGCTGGGACGTAAATATGTATATCTAACTAGTGAAACATGGGATTGTGGTACACTCTTCTGCCTATCTCTTTAGACATTACAAACGTAATTTGACGTGAAAACGTGATTTTGTAACGTTGTAGTAATCATAACAGACCATAAATTATTCCTTATTCATTCAGAAAACAGTACAATAGAAGTCAAGAAGAAATTGAAGGTTTCTTCAACCGCTTGCCCGAGCTGAAGGACTTTGACAGGATACATGGAAATGAAAATAATTTCACGGAAATTTTAAGAATATTGAAAAAGCATTATTTCACCATTGAAACTATTATGGAAGAGGTATGCAAAAACTATTTATTTGGAAAAAGTATTTTTGTTTCAATAACCAAAATGAGTGTCGCAGCATTGAGTGATTTATTTCCGCACTTGACCAGCGTGGCGGACTATGGTGTTAATTCTAAGATGAGACTGGAATTCCACAGTGGAACAAACGTGGATTGATGATGATGATAATTTTGACTTCTTTGCAGAGGTAACGGAAGAAATAAGCCGCGTGTGTGTGTTAGATATAGTTAACAAAACTCCGGGTCATGTGTTACGGGTTCGATTGCTACCTAAAGTAAACACCTTTGTGTGAGTTCAAGCGTTTAATTTGTCTGCGTGCAAATTAACACGAGTGAATATATTGAAATTTATATAATGCATGTTGTAAACAGGGTTGTAAACTCGGTCTAATCAGGGTCAGATAGCTGTGTGGGATGTTCTCCCAGGATGGTATTATAATTATTACACATTACACGAGTACATAGTTATTTTTCGTTGTAATCACACACGGAGGTGTAACATACACGAACAATTTATTTGAAAAACGACGTACATACATTTATCCTCTTTCACTTTTTTTTTGAGCCTCTGTGAGAATGTGAAGAGTTTGGCGATGCTGACTAAATGTTTAAAGAACGACGCCTTATTAAGCAATAATAACAATATATAAAATAAAAGTAATGTTTCCTGACTTATCAAAGTATAAACACACGAACAGTTTTGGATGATGTGATTGCTTATTATACATAAATATATGGTATTAGTACACTTTAACAGTTATTAGTATTATTAACACTTCAACAGTTATTAAGAATATTTATACAATTACACTTTAACAGTTACTAGTATTATTAACACTTCAACAGTTATTAAGAATATTTATACAATTACACTTTAACAGTTACTAGTATTATTGGTTTTGATTTTGCGGTTAGTTAATATTTAATTTGTTCATGTCGTTATAAATGTACCAACGTTAGTTTTAGGATCATTTAAATAACTTTATATTCCTTCAACATTTTGCAATATATCAATATAATATGGTACAATTTATATACGTACACATATGAAATATTTGATAACAATATCACACAGAATGTAAACTATATTGTTACCTCTAATGATTAAATTTCTCAAACCAAATTCGACTAATTATTATAGTCGTAATGTCGGGTACGCACAATCAAATTCGAAGAATTGAATTCCAATTTATTGCCGTTATTTATACTTATGAAAAAATATTATATTTTTTAACAATCTCATCTCAAACTTGGATGATTAGAACAATTTAATTTCACGGTTCTCCCTTTTAGAATACTCGACTCAGGGAAACGTTCATTTATATAATTTGACAAACAGACGAATCAGAAGATTTAAATGTGCAATTCAATCGAAAAGTTTTGTACAAAGTACAAGTTGTACAAGTTTTGTACAAAAATGTGTGGTTCTTAAGTCAATTTCTATAAAACATTATGAAAAATAATGACATGTAAAAACTCAACGTTTATTATTAGAAAGAAATATTTGAAATTAAAAACATAAGTTGTATTAATTAGGTATAACTTCCCTGTAACTGTTCCCTGTTTTTATTCTATGCGCGCTTTGCATGCTTTACATGTTTCAGTCTCCAAAAAACTTTGCTCGACACCGGAAAATAAACTCATTATTATAATGACATACATTTATATGCATTTGAAGAATCAATTACATTATTTATTCGTCTAAATAACCATCTAGTCGCTTACTTTGAAGTTTCATTCACCTAATCCATCGTGGGACTTAAAAGTTACTGGTGAAACGTGGGAGTGCTCTACATTCCTCTGCCTACCTCTTCGGGGATTATAGGCGTGATGTTACTTTTTTAATGATAATATTAATTGCGCAGGTCCACCAAAAATGTAACGAGCTGTTGTTGTTCTGCACCTTTAACGGTAAAACCAAGAACTGTAATAAGTTCTTCACTCTCATCAAAACGTACGAAGGTTACTGCTGCGCGTTCAACTACGCGGCTCTTAACGAAAACAAGGAGTAAGTAAATATTTCAATGAGGTACCATACACATCCACACCACATAAGCTGCACTCATACCTCCGCGGTTGTTTCTACGCTTGTTTCCAACACGCGCATTAAATATGTGGAATGAGCTTTAATATTTCTTGAAGCGCTATAACATGGGGCTCTTCGAAATGCGTAAAAAGAGCTATCGTTTAAAGTCGGGAGCGCATTGGCTAATTTTCGCCTACTGCAAATATTCATAAGCAATAGTATCACCTTCTAGTGGCCCTTCTGTCCATTGATAACAGAACTTTATATTAGTACTCTGTAATAAGGTTTAACTTGTGAAATGCTCACCGCTTCCGTTACGTCTGGCATTAACCACTGAAGTCTGTATATATTAGTCTATTTCATGTTTCGTTGTGGTAGACCTACTAAGACCCAATATTTTAACAGTCAAAACACGAGAAGTGCTGACAACACGGCATACGAGCTTTGGATATAACGTTTGTCATTGTATTATATCAATTAAGTAACCAGAAAGTAAATTTGTTTGATGCCTTTATGTTAATATTAGAGATAAAATACATTTTAATTACTCATCAAACATAGCGATGAGCTGAAAACAATTTAACTTCAAAGGTAATAAAATATTTGCCGCTCAAACGTTTGCGGGTTCGAAACCACCCGCAGCAATAAAACGACATTTTCGCTAACTTTCCGGTTGGCTGCGAAAAACATATTACATTTATATTTTGTTTTGAACATGTGATGACTATTTCGTTGTGTTTGTAAATAATTCTTTATATGGATACGAAATAAGTTTCAAATATTTTTATCGTGTATTTCGCTGACCTGCATTCTTATTTTCATTGATTGTGTAAAATTTCAAACATCGCGAAGATGCTTCCTGCAGTATTGTTTAATAAAGTGAGAACTTGTATCTTTATTTAATAAATAAGTGAAATACTATTATGTTTCAATATATATAATTAAACTTGTTTCGAAATAAAATTAATGAAACTATACATTAAATTTAATAACAAGATAAAATATAAATTTCGTATTTTTAATATTTTATACTATTAACAGTGCCAAAGAAATTTTCACGTGGGAAGTTCTGATATATTTTATCTTTATTTATTTATGGAATGACATTAAACCTAATTATATGTATACTAAGGGTATACTTAATGCATAGTTGTGGCTTTGAGTCTGGAAATGTGCTCGGTGTATGGCAGTAGGCTGACCACCTGTCCCAAAGCGGGGCGTAAACGTAACTGGTGGAACTCTGTCAAAGCGCAATAATGTTTACCAAAAATTCTAAAGTCTACTGAAGTGTGAGTTTAGGGTGACCAGTGGCGAGACCGCCAGCCACAATGCGGCCGGTATAACAAGTGTCGTTAATCTCTGTCACCCCCGAGTGACAGGTACACTATGAGAATCTATTATTAAGTTTCCACCGTAGTATTGTCTATGGCGCCGTTCAGATGAATTGGTATATTGAGCAAAAAGAAATTAATAAAAAATGAGATTATTATAATAATAATACTAAGTCAGCCCGTTCATTTAAGGGGTAGCCAGAGAGCACCGAGTGCCAAATATAGAGTTATTTCTCTATTCTTACGTACCTGATTTGCTTTTACTACATATAATAAGTATATTTTCCTGTAAATCTTGTTGATGATTAACTTTCTACAACAAACAAATAAATACAAAGTTTACATTTATTTGTATGTAAGTTTATCCAAATCATAATAATAATAATTAAAATAATTAGCACTGTAATGATATAGTGTGATCAATTCTCCTTTATCATCATCTACGCTTTTATACTTACACTGTTGGGAATGGATCTCCTCTCAGAATAAGAACTGTTCTATGGGTAACGAGATATATGTACAGTAGTCAACAGTATTCAAGAAACCGAAAATACACAATAAAATCTGCAATTGTATTGTTTAGGGATCAAAAGGTATTAGCGAAGCCCTTCAAAGTGTACAAATGTTGTTCGAAGGACCAAGCTAACAAAAGTGTTTACTGAGACAGCTGAGTGCGCCGAGCTACGTCGTAGCACCTCGACCGACACTTCCATAAGCAATAACAAGCGACGTAAGCGCTTGATGCGCTGCAAGTGACAGAGATGACACAAGAATACACACATACTACTTTAATGCCTTTATTAAACATCTTTATTTTCAATTTGATTATTTATCAACGTGTTTCAATGCACTTCTGAGCACAACTCTCCCATAGTGTATGTCCGCATCGCATTCATCCACTTACGACTGATTTACGATAGGTGTTATATTGTTGTGGCCAATATGACCCGTAGTTTTACAATACCAGTTTTGACCAGCACATCATATATTCAAGGATATAAGCACTGAACATTTGTTTGTCATTTATGAGATATTCATATGGCTATGATATGTATATGTAACTATTAATTCAACAAATGCTATCGTTAAAGTTTCTACAAGTACGATATGTTTTTGTACTGTGTTTTTCAAATAAATGTGAATAGTAACGAAATACAAACATAATGTTTGAAACAATTTACCTGCGAAAGTCCAATAGTGCACTTAAAAATGAAGCACAAAATATCTAATGACAAATAAATAGGTGTTTCCCGTTTGATCATAGTAGTAGACTCTACAATGTAACAACTTAACTTAGCTGCTAGCGAGTAGTTTAGCTAAGAAACACTAAATTAGAGAGTTATAGCACATCAGTTAATTTCAATTATTACGACATAGTGCTCTCATTTTTTTTTTATTCAGCCCGTCAAACAGACAAATGGGCCAGTTGTTCCAACCTACCTACATATAAAATTTTCTCAAGTAAATTTACAGAACGAACCACATTTTTTAAGATTTTTAAATCTTTACCAAATGATGTAATAATATTTTCAAAATCATGATGGAGTAATGCGATCATTGTGCCACTGCTAATAACAATAGGCGTAACATATTTTATATCTGGTAAATAAATAATTGCCGTATTGAGTATACACATTTTGTACTATAAATTTTTTTACGAGAAATTCTAAACGCTCTTAATAACGAAATAGGAAAAGAGAGTACAAACAAATAAATATACAAATAAGTCAACGTGGGCAGATAAATTGCGATTATACATAGTTGAGATTATCCTGGATTTGTTTGCTTGGCGTTGAACTACCTAAAACAAATCGTAGTAGCAGGTACGACAATTTCGTTGGGTTTCATTATGAACAAATTATTTTGAAAGAATAAAATAAACATAACTTTTGGTTTCATGTTTCGTTAAACTGACTGCTGTACCAATCATTGATAATGGGTATCACAGCCAGGCAGAGTATATTTTGTAGCAGTAGTAGAGTGTATTTGTCCTGTGTCTGGGTGAAGAATTATCCATATAAGTGGGTACTTAGGACTTATACATGTAATTTTTCAGGGGTCCGGTTTGCAGGCTTTATCTAGGTTAGGGTCAGATAGCTGTGCGTGGGTCGCCTCGAAATATGATTACTATCATATATGAATAGAACATAACATTATAGAAACTTTGCACAAATCATGTTGATAATGTTTTAACTCTGCAACTTTGCCGTTATTAAGCTATTAATAGTCGAGACTTGGGATAGTTGGAGAATTTTTCAAAAAGATCTAATCACGCCTGTAATCCTCGAAGAGGTAGATAGAGTAATGTAGAAGTAGAACACCTCCACGTTTCACCATCTTATAACCTTTTTCATTTCCAGTCCCCAATGGACAAGCGACGAGGATATAGAATACTACGACGATCCAAGCGCAGATGTCGTGAAAGGCAAGAAGCGTATTATTGTGACGTCACAATCTGGCAGGTAAATGTAAGAAAATGAATAATGAAAAGTAATTAATCGCATAATCACAGTAATGAATCATTTGACTGGCCCGTTGGTGCAGTGGTTAGTAAACCTGACTTTTGCGCCGGGGGTCTTGGGTTCGAGTCCCACCAGAATAAATATTTGTGTGATGACCACAAGTATTTTGTTCTGTGTCTGGGTATCAAAAATAAAGATATGTGATTTATCAGCCATCTGGTTACCATACCACAAGCTCTCTTGACGCTTACTTTGGGATCAGATGGCCGTGTGTGGAGATG
>DWFO01002965.1:0-12940 GCA_018246595.1 Mimoniades nurscia nurscia | reverse complement strand
CCAATTCGGGATCGGTTGCACACCCTCGGAGCCACTAAGCAGGATAATAAGCGCATTTGCGACTGCGGGCTGTTCGTGTATTACACTATTAAAAAACAAATTATTAACATGAAACTAGATAAGGTTTCTTTGAAATGCGAAATCGCGTGCGTCGTTTAATAGTTAATTTACTGAAAAATACATATGATGTGCAAATACAGACAGCATTTACATTATATTAATACGAATATGTGGTAGGTTTACGAAGCATGTAACGAGCGTCGTATAAATATAGTAAAAGTTGTCCCACTGGCGAGTTTTTGCGCATCGCCATATTAGCGGCTCATTTGGAAAGTTTAATGTGCTTTTAAAGTTTCCTTGAACAATTTCACGATGCCCATGTAGGCTATGTGGAAACGATGCAGGAAGCTACCGTTTTTTGCGATGCGATGCGATGCTTTAAAATATTTTACGAAACATTTACAATACATGTTTAAGATAAATACCTATTTACATGCACACGATGCTTCTCAACAATCACTGTGTCTCCAAACAGAAATGAATTGTTAATGATTTTATTTATCAATGATTATACACAATCCATAGTGAATATGAAAATCGTAGTGTTGTGATTATCTGATTTTGTCTAAATGTACCTAAAGTAAGAATATTTTTGTTAGGATATTATTACTAAAGCAAATATCCTAACAAGTACAGCAAGTTCGTCTTCTTCAACCCTCCCATCGGTCCACCGTTGCACACGAAACTTCTCCGAACGAAAGGTTTAGGTTCAGGATCTGCCACGCGGGCGAAGTGCCTAAGTTGGCGGATCGCATACGCGTACATTTTAGGACTAACGGATCCATACATTTTAGACTTGCGGCATTTTAACCGTCACATAATAACAAGAGCTTCCCAGAACCGTTCACTCATTCCGCGTATATAATTTGGAAAACAAAATATTGATGTCACGAGTAGGTAAAATATTACTACAGTAATCAGACGTTCAAGAGGTCAGAGGAAGATAAGTTCAGTATATAAGCAATTAACTATTATCGTGGCTCATACATTTCCATACATTCGGACAGGGAACTAACAAACATGGGACTTAGAGTAAGTTTATTTTATTTATAACCCGTGAATACAAATATTTGAAGAAATCGATAAAATACCAAATGGCAGTAGGTATATTAATTATATTATTATTGATATTATATATACTATTTTAATCTGAATATAATTTTACGCTGTACAATTGACTATTACTATCTAATCAATATTATAACGCAGTTTTTTTTTCACTCTGCTTTTCTTTCTGATTTCTTAATTTAAGGATATAACAACAATTTTCGAGATTGGTCATCAATAAAACATCAGTGTCAGGGATTTTTAATTACACACAATCCTTTAATAAAGGTACATATCTAATCAATAGGCAAGTGAAGTTGTTTACTATTTCTAACGTTATACTTACATCATGTGATCGATTATTATTAGCCATTAATTAATGTTAACGAGTGATCTAATTAGAAATATGCGTTGATATAAATGGAATTTATTATAAATAATGGATTGTTCATTTAGATCTTCAGTTCAAATATCTTCTTCGCTGCAATACCTCGTGTTCATTAATTGTTCGTACTTCTGATTTAATTTTAATATTCAGAACTTTAATAACCACAAATTCCCTTAACAACAGACAAATAAAAAAGTAATGAATTTTAAAGTTATTATTACACTGTGATTAATATTTAATATAATAATTATTAATAGTGTTTAATATTTAATACAATGATTTAAAAAAATTTAATTGTCAAGTTTTTTGTGATTGCAAAATTTCCAAAATAACTTTATAAATCAATTCTTTTTAGTGTTTTCTTATCACTAATATCACTATTTAATATATTTGTTTATTTATAACATCATGTATAATATAATTCATGATATTGTTACTTTGTTTCAGATTGTGTGTATATTACTCGCTGTTGCAATGGCGAGCAACGGTAAATATCACTTCTTTTTAATTTTTTTAAGCGCTCATTATTATTATAATTGTTATTACAAAGTTCTCAGTTAATAATTAATTTACAGCTTGGTTAAATTTGCAATACATCATCACTCCCAGTCCTATTCCCACGGTCCTATTCGAGGCTACTGCAGATGTCTTTGGGCGGCGGCAGTCGCTTGGGTTTCCTGCGTGCTCGTTTGCCACTCAATTTAGTTAAAAGTTCAATAATCCTTTTCTATATAACCTGCATTGAACACATGTCCGCTTATAACATAATACTGGAGTGATGTTTCTGCAGTAATAATTATAAAGTACGACTTCTGCGTTTCCAATTAAGTGACAAGCACATTCGTTTCATTGCATACTTCTGTATCCAATCCGTTTATACTCGTAGATATCAGTTAGCAGTCAAGTAGGTTGCATGCCTCTTTTCTACCTTTACGAGGTAAAAATGTAGCTTAAACAAATCCCTTTATAATTTTCCAATAACATTTACTGTTATTAACTTCTAAAAAATCGAAAAATTTACGGTAATAAATTAAAATTTCAGCTTTCCCGTATTATTATGGAGAAGACCGTGATCAGGGACGAGGACAGCAGGGCGGTAACCAAGGCTTCGGGTCCGGTGGCAACCAGGGATTCGGGCCCGGCGGCAACCAAGGCCAAGGACCTGGCGGCCAAGGTGTCGGACCCAGCAACCAAGGTTTTGGACCTGGTGGAAATCAAGGTTTCGGACCCGGCGGCAACCAAGGACATGGACCAGGCGGTAACCAAGGTTATGGACCCGGCAACCAGGGTTATGGGCCCGGCAACCAAGGTTACGGACCCGGTAATCAAGGTTACGGACCCGGTAATCAAGGGTTTGGGAATCAGGGCGGACAGGGTGGATTTGGTTCCGGTGGAAACCAAGGTGGCCATCGTAAGGGTTATCAAGAATACGGATATTGACGACATCGACCTACTAGATAAGGTCTATTGATACTCATGATATGTGATTATAATAATAAATGATATTTTGTTTTTTGTATCAACTTACTTTTATTCCTAATAGCTAATTAACTCTCGGATTATACAAATAATCCGTTTATCTGACCAGGCAGGGGTACAAAAGAATGATTTTTCGTACGTCCCGAATTAACTCTATTAATATAATTACTGCAGGGATAGGTATTGTTAGTGTCGTCAGAACTTTTTGCATATGTTCATATAAATGCAGTTACTGATAAAAATGGAAAACTGTAAATACGTTCCCTGTATTCCACGGTGAAACGAATAACATAACTAGTGAATCATAGGGGTGTATGTACCTACCTACTACTCTCCTCTGTCTACCCCTTCAGGAAAATGCAGGCGTGAAATCATATTAAATTAGTAATAATTATAAATGTTATAGTACTATATATGTATAGTAAACATAGTGGTAAAGCTGTAGTGCCTGTGAGTTGAAATAAACATTTTCTTACTTTCTTTCATTCAATAATCGTCCAACATCTATTTAAATACTTTTCTCTATAACGCTATACTATTTGGAAAATATTTTTCGGCATATTATATCAACGAGAATTTGGATTAAGGGGTATTGTTCGTTGTCAAAACTGCTTATTATTAAAATACCGCTATGTTATTATAAATAAAATTATGCAGGTACTAGACACGCTCATACATATAATATTAGTGATATATCTTGAAAAATATATATGAATTATTTACATTAAAATTGATATACCTAATCTCCGATTATATAGTCATAATATCAGAACATTAATTTGGTACAAATAATCCGTGGCACCAGCCACTCGTCACAGGTGCCCGCTTGTTTGCTATTTACAACAAATAGAAAATTCCAAGACCGCTACTACCACCTACAATCATTTTGTTACGAGAGATGAATGGCTGGCCGGCACAACAGCTCAACGTGTCGTATTCTGTGTAGATCGATAATTTGGAGTAACGTCTTGGAAAAATACAAATAGGCTATTAATTTTGTTGACACACACTTTATTATGTCGCTACTGTCTACAACAATGTCTGCTTGAGGTATAATGTATCTTAAACGAAAATTGACAGACCCACCAAAGCTTATAACGGAATATAGTAATACAGCTTTTTATATTAGTGTATTAAAACGCATAGGTAGTCTTTTATTATGAAATATAATATAACTATACATTTAGTTAAATTATGTACCAGTTTAACACATAATATGTGACAAAGCATATTATATTTTTGGGATAACTCAACTAGATTTTGATCTTACTGAGACCCTTTTGACATCTTTGACTGATCTCCCGCAGACCGCAGTGTGGTCATAATTTAATCTCATTATTATATTTGCTAAGAAATGTGTATTTCCCCTACATGAATGTAGGCCAGTATATGCGAATTCTTATAAAGTAGATCGCTAAGACAGAATGTTGTAGCGTATCCTTCAATATAAAATGCAAACTCTACGCAACATCTATGATTTATTTCCAATAACCTCACGAAGTACGAGTATCTTGTCCAACGGCACTATTATAATTAACTGTTAATTAAAATTAAATTCGAATTCCAATTTCAAGATCTACAGAACTCATTAAAATTACTATTTTTTGTAGAAATCAGTCGTTTCTATGTATACAACGTAATTGATAATTTTCACTTAGGGTCCTCGTACATTGGCATTTGAAACGTTTAGGATCTAAACATATATATACAACTGAATTATGTACTGCCCAGTTAAAGCACATTTTATGGAAGGTCGCTCTGATCGGGGAGAGCTATGCCGATAAACTATCCTGAAGAACACATGAATTTAGCTGAGGTACACCATTTAACACCGCAACTGACATTTTCAAATCTTATGCTAAAGTAAACGAATTTTTATTCTGTGCCTACATATTAAAGCTAAGGAGGCCCTGCTGGTAGGTTTTTGCCGCATAGCATGCTCCTAATCTGGACAGTTGACGAAAATCAAAACAATTATATGACGCACTATTTCAATCAACTGTATAAAATCTCAGCACAAGTAATTAATAATGGACATACCCAATACTTTTCAAAAATAACTACACCGTATCAAAAGAGATAGGTAGGTATAACACATGGAATATTAATATTCATACACGTACGACGGAAAAGTACGGCTGTACTCGTTAGATTGAAGTTTAACGAGTATTTCAGTATGCGACGACCCTTAAATTTTTTCTAAATAAGTTGAGTTATCCGGATTTTCCGAGAAAACTGATGGCAGGCGTAGCCGGCGATGCAGTAAAAACACATGCACTTGTTACGAGAATCATTAGCAGATTGGCGCTGAGCCACATTAACATTGTCTGTGGGAACGAACACCAATCCTTGTTTCGATGGGCCCGACTTTGACTGACAGAACAAATGTCTTATATTTCACCTACAAAAAGAAGCAGCTGCGTTCGGCCGGCCGTCGTTTTAACTCACCAAAACTTTTTCAAATCGCTAGTACAGTATATTTGTACTTAAAAGCGGAGCGTGACTAAATTGTATAAGGTATTCGTTTTTAAAATCTGAACCCAAGTACTGGTGTTACCGACATCATCATCATCAGCATGTCGCAGTCCACTGCAGAAAGTAGAGCACGCCTAACCAGTCAACCCGTCCCGACCTTGTGTCGACCTCATGTCTGACACGCTGGCCAAGCGCGCGTTAGTTTTACACCAGATTAATTCGCATTAAATACTTTTTTAATAATATTTGTAATAATTATACAGTGGGATTTCATAACAGCATGTACGCACGATCCGAGGCGGAACAGTAAAAACTGATCTTATTGGCATTTTCGTAATTGAGGAACATATGTGCGGTCATTATACGCCAGCTGTAACAAATATATAGACGGATTGCAGCGCGCATTTCTCGGATTTCAAGGCGTGTAAAGGACCCTGCACACTGTACTGGACTGAACTGCAATACGCGTAGTTTATTATTTATTATTAATTAAATATTTAACCTTATATATTTATTTAAAGTCCGCCGATTAGGTCGCAGTAGGAGGATATGTTTAGCCCTTCTCATCCTGGAAGAAGTCACGTGACATTCAGTGAATCAACAGAATGGTTGTGATAATAGCAGTAATGACACTTTATACAACATTTTAACATGCCCTTTCTTCAGCTCTAACATACTATTTTGAAGATGTATGAAGCCTTCCAAATCATCATTATTATCATCATTATGTCTCAGTCTCCCGCTAGATGTACGCCTCGCCTAAAGGCTTCTCACTTATTATCCTCACGCTGGGCATGCTGGTTGGAGATCGCAGAACACAGCTTCTCGTAAAGCCCACGTCTCACACCGCCTACGCTTCTGCCGCTTATAATCAAACAGAGACCAAAACCCTTTTTTTACTATTATTATTGTTACCGAGTTTCCCATATCTCTATACTTACATTGCTGCTTCTCCTACATTCATTACTCTCTTCATACACTAATTAAACTAAATAGGTAAAAACCAATAGTCTGTATGTGCCCTAACAGCTTGTAATTCAATTTTTTAATGAATTGCTTAACGAGAGGCTATGTGGATGTAAGCATGAGAAATATTCCTGCTCTAGAAATTGTATTTCTTTTTTAAAATTCTGTAATATATCACTTAAATGAATTTTAATGGTCACTTTTATAACTCTTTTACTATTTATATAAATACTATAAGTTACAATTACGATTTTTTTCATTCAAAATGGGTAGAGATTATAAATGTTTTAATGATGTTTACAACTTTACATTGTGTATAGCAATGGTGCTGCGTCGGGCTGTCCCGAAAAAACATGCATAGGTACGTGAGTTTATAATTTATGTTTATAAAAAGATACAAATGAAATGTTAATATAAAAAATAAAAACTTATTATTTTGAAAAAATAAAATGCCATTTTTATGCCCAACCTTTCCTTAAATATAAATAGCAGCAAAAAAAATCGTAATTGTCGTCCAAGTTGTTTTTATCTAATTAAAATGGCGGTCGTCGCTGGTTTATGCTAAAAACAACTTTAATTACAAGGTAGGTACTTTGTGTACTTTACGTCAAATTAAACGGATTTGTCCTTATTTGTCAACTGAGTACGGTTAAACATAATTGAATTATAATTGCCGTCCAACTAACCGCTTTTGTAATTACGGTAATTATAATTACCAGTGTACTTAATTACTGTTGTGGGAATGAAAAACCTCGTTAAATTAATTGTAACGGAGGCGCACCCCATTTCTTTCTTTTCTTATAAAATATCATTGTTAAAAATGTTAATAATACGCATCTATCTTAATTGTGACCGCATGATTCAATATGGTTCTCGTAACTCCTTTTTTATTTTATCATTGTAATGCTATTAATGTCTATTGAGCTCAATGAAATTTTAAAAATAATTTATATTCGTTTTAGTACAAAAAATATATTGTGGTTATTAAATATTTAAATAAGTAGATGCTATTTGGAAGCAAATAACATATTAGGCAGATTTTTATTGTGATGAATATAGTCATATCTATGAACATGTCTCCTCAACGAGCTAGTTGCGATGAACGAAGGCTCTTAAAGGTTAAGGTAAAGTCCTAAATTAATCGAATCATCCTGAAAACACATACTTGAATGAATCCGGTACCAAATTTAAGTAAAACAATATTACAAGTTAAACTGAGTTTACTAACAAAAATCACAATATCCTCTCAGATGATAAAAAGTCAAATGTGTTTCAGCAAAATTCAGCCCCTTAACATTATCAAAAACTGTGAGAAATTAAAGAATAAGAATATGTTTTCAAAATTTGCCATATACCTCCATGTAGGAATAACAAGAGTTTTCATAACAGTGCGTATTCATAAAACAAAAAATGTTACTTTTAAAAATATTTTATCCAGTAGTAGAATTTTAAAAATAATATAAGCAATAAATCAATATAAACAATTTTTAAATAACCATCTAATGTTTCAACTGGAATAAGATAATTATTTTGGTAGCAAAGGATTTCAATAATAAAACAGGTAATTTAAAAATGTTAATGTTAAGGTTAGCTGTTATTCTTAAATTATATTCCAATTAAATTCAAAACGCGGTAATACAAGCAACTCAGACTTTATAATAATACAACATACATAAATCAAACATTAAGGAATTCCAAAACCAAATCGTTTTTAATATTCTAAGATATGAATGGAGGTTAGGCTTCGTAAGTATCGGTCTTCCCGCTCCGCGTACAATACGTACATAGATAGTTATTCATCATCACATTCTGGACTCCCACGGGACGCCAAAATGAAGACGTAATAGATTAACTTCTCACAATAAACTCTCAATAGCTCCTAAAGTTCTTGCTGGCCACTTTTTTTATTTCATGAATGAATGAATGTATGCTTTATGAATGAATGACTCCCAATGAATTGATATTGTATTTTTTTTTCATTCGCCAACTTGGACAAGTTTTTTGAACGATAAAAATTTGTATTGTTGAACTGCAATATTATTTATAGTCGTCGAAAGCGTTTTTTTCTCAAATTTGGACCATAGATAATAGAGACAGGTACAAAGTAACCTATTATGATCGTGCAGTAGGTATATTTACAACAAATCAATTGTAAATCTGTGTGTTGATGAAATAATTATATTCTGAAGGGAATATATTAAATTTTTATTTTAATAATACTTTTCATAATATCAAAACAATTTATTTATTATGCCAGTGACAAACACAATACAACAATAATTTCTCTTTTGAAAATAAAATTTGACGTAATTACTTACAATGAAAGTAAATATTAATGAAAAATTATGTACATTAACACTTACAGTTATGGATCAACTTGCTACAATTATTTTAGAAAATATAAATAACTCACTCCAGATTTTTTTAATTTCATAGTGCTTTTGTTAAAATGTCATGGGAAACAAAATTGTAAAAATAATAATTCAACTGACCGCAGCCACGAAAAATTGATTTTATGAGAAATTAAACACAATTTCACATAACACAATATAATTCACTATTACACACGAGAGGTCATTGTTGAACTGCACCTTTCCCACGCGTTTAAAAAAAACTTTGACACCTCTTGAGAAGATCACCTGTCTTGCAATTTAAAAAAAAACTTTACAGATTATTAATCCACATTAGCGTTGAATAGATATCGAGACATCGAGAAGATTATATTATTTTTAGTTTAAACTGCGCCTGCCAGCAACGTTATGATAACAATATCCAATTTATCTCCAGATCTTCTTAATTTTATCTGGTTATGGTATAGGCAAAATCAGATTCATTAAATATCCTGTAATAACTTAGCATGTGTTCTGATTTCTGGATGAAAGAAAATGACATTTGTAATTAAATTGGCGATTGGGTGCATTATTATCTGTAGGTATACATAGGAGACGTAGCAACACGTCTGTAATCATCGACTAGGCAAGCAGAGGAGTGTAGTACACTCGCACGGTTCACCAGTTACGTTTACGTTCCAGTATGGAATAGGTGGTGAGTCTATTGCCACACACTGGGCGCAAACTGTGACCCCGAGCCACTACTAGACATTTTAGGTTAGAAAAATTACAGGGCATTACTCGAGATTCGAATTCAAGACCTCTTATCAGCAGTCGCGCCTTCAACCACTTGACAAATGTGGAAGTCAGGTATATACATAGCAGATAACTTAAATAATAACATCGATAAGCCTTAACGATAGTAATAAAAACGACCAAGATGAAGCAAGGAAGCGCTGATAAAACTTTGCCATTACCGGGTAGCTACTTGGCCGACAAATCACCGCGACACGTAAAATCACCTAACAGATAATTTGACTCGTAATTACTACAATCACTACAAATTGAGAAAAACTTAAGTATAAATATTACAATATACCATTTATTAAATTTCTTTTCGTTAGTATGACCTTTAATGGCAATGCATTACTAATTTTCAATAATATCAATAGGAAGATATAAAGCTGTTACTGTTACTGTTCCTGTTACTGTTAGCGTCAAATTTTTAAACCTGGAACAGTAAATCAAAACTCGCTCAAATTATGTTCATCTCTACATTCACAAAATCACAAAACTGTGCCCACATCGTTTCATCGACGTTCAGAACCTCGTTTTCAACCAACGTAATCTAATAATTTCAAAACACCGCCAAACCCCTATGAGTAAAACTAACTGATGTATAAATTTAAATTTCCTCTTCTCCACTCGCTCATTTCCATATCTCTTACACTCGCCCCTATGGTATATTATTAAAACTCAATGCAAAAACCAACATCCGATTTTCGTCTATCTACGTTCGGAAATGGCTTTATCGGCCGGCCGTGGCGCACACGTCTCGGCCAATAGAGCATTCTTATCAGAAAATGACTTATTTCAAATGACAGAGTGTTTTAAAATGCACTCAAACACGAAACATTACAATTACCGATGTTTCACAAATGAATCTCAGTTCTAAAGTAACGTGTTAAGACCCTTTTTTCTTTGCATTAAGGTGAATTGATACATTGTATGAAATGTAAAGGCTCGTAGCGAAAGGAAATTGGAATAAGAAAATTTTGGGGTGTAAACTGAAAGATAGACGAGTGCTAATTTCCGGCTATTACTACGTCTCTTTCTTTCCCGCACATTTATTGCGGCCCCGGGCGGCGGGGTGGGGGTAGCTGTCTTTTTCTGCCGTGTGGCGGTAATGGGACGTGTGGTGTGACGGGGTGGGAAAGCTGGGAAGCGCTGCTTAACAACTTTGTAATATGTGGATGGTCGTAGGCAAATTCTGGTTTTGTATTTATACGCGTATTATATGGTTTTATTTCGGCACAGCGGTTGGTAATGTATTATGTTTATTATGTTCGTATATTGTTCATACGTCATGTATAGAATGTAGTCGACGCGTGTCAGGTCTGTAAGGATAGATATGTTTGGCACTGAGTGATTCCTGCTGCCTGCAAGGGACCTGGAGTGATATCCGGACCCTGGAGGACATTTCTATTTTATCGAAATGTGTTAATTTCAAAATTGCATAATACTAGCTATATTAGCAAAGGGAAACATCGTAAGGAAACTTGCACACCTTAGGGCTCTTCTAAATACACCGGCTCGGGGAGCAGAGCAGAGTCGTAATTAAATAGAACTTTAACACATTTCAATAAAGTCTATTATTAGGTGCTATTAAAATTTAAAAGTTGACTTTCTAGGCGGTCTATTTGGAGGGACCCTTAGAGTTCACAACATTCTTCCCTGAGACGTGTGAAGTCTCACAATCCGCCATCCAGAGGGGCAGTATATGCCGTAAGAGTTCTAACTCTGAGATAAGACTTGTCGCCAGCAAGGGAAAGGGAAGAGAATATATATTAAGGAATAGACTGTTTATTATCTGCCAGTTCGTTCGTGTGGAAACTTTCTTACAATAGGTTATACTTAATTCAACTCGCAACGATTGGTTAAAAACAAAGTTTCCTGTATCGTGCTAACGATACAAACTCATGCACAGTGTTTCTTTCATGTTATACATCTGCATATGAATATAATACATAGATACATTAACATAATCATTGATACTCAAGACGGAATTCAATGACTAGTTTGGTCAATACAAAGTTAAAATGAAAATGGTACGGTTTTCACCTCTCTAAGTGCTCTCAACTGTACCTACTATATTTATATCAACTCATGTGGATCTTGCGCCCTGTTGCTAAATGAAAAAAGAACAGACGTAACAAAAATGACTAGTGAGATGACAGTGACATTTATAATAGAGCGAAATTCTTAAAGCTGCATTTCGACTCATTTTTAAACAGTAACGAAGTGCCACCAAAATATACAAAAACAAAAATATAGAAATATCGGTACCAGGAACAACGACCTGATATAATTCCTGCAATAAATTTTCGAAAATTAATCAAAAGTAACCTAAGGACAATATTTAGAAGAAGAAAAAACTCAAATCATTTTTCTGGCAAAACTTGTAAAGAAACGCCACTGTGGCTATAGACAACTCATTCTTCAGAAGTTCGGGATGAGGGGGACATTGTTTGTGGTTGGTCGATAAATTTGGTCACATTCAGCGCAACGCGATCGGAATAATATATTACGAGTAACATAAACCAACCCTTACGACACATTAGGAACTAAAAACCAAAAAGTTTTTATTTAAAAACAATTAGTCCACATTTTTGTATGTCCATAATATGTTTTATAGAAACGACTCATCTATCGTGGAATTGAGAAAAACGAATGTGTAAGTAATCGCCATTTTCATTATAAAGATATACTAACACTTGCACTACTTAGTTACATATGTATCTATTTCTAATTGCCGATGAATGCTAATTAGGCTGCATGTAACAGTCATAAATTTTATTAAATTATAAACAGTTATAAATTGAATTAAATTATACTTATACTTATCTACCGAAGCCATTAATACGATGATAAAACATTTCCTTGTCACTATTCCTATACTTACTAATATAAACTGTCACTTTATAATGACTAAAGTCACATTTATCAAAAACGAAAATTTACCACAAATTCAATAGATACCAAATTGAGAAATTAATCAAATTTAATTTGATTCCTATACTAATAAACTTATTTTATAATTTGATATATGACTAATTTACTCTGTCATCGGTGAATATTAACGCGGCAAAGTATATAAATGGAATGTCATTAATTAGGTATCAAACTTCAATTAACATAATATAAATATTATAAAAATATAGTATCCTGTAATGCCATTTAGCTCGAGGTACTGGTTAAAGTAACACACGCACTTAGAATCCTTTGACGAGCGTTAAACTGAAAGCGTTAAGCGTTAAACGATAAACAAAATCAAAGAACAATCAAAGAAAGAATAAAAGTTAAGTATTGGGTAGCTATTAAATTTGAATGTTCCTAATAAAAGTAACTTCACGCCTGTAATCCCCGAAGAGGTAGGCAGTGGAATGTAGAACATTCCCACGTTTCACCAGTTACT
>DWFO01002964.1:0-12941 GCA_018246595.1 Mimoniades nurscia nurscia | reverse complement strand
CCTGGGTTCGATTCCCGGGTCGGGCACTACTAAATTTTCTAATTTAGATTTTCTGCTAGTGGCTCTGAGTGTTGATATGTTCCCGGTATATGGCAGTAGGCTTACCATCTATTCCATCGTGGGACTTAAAAGTAACTGGTGAAACGTAGGGAATGTTCTACAATTCTCTGCATTCCTCTTCGGGGATTACAGGCGTGATGTTACTTTTTTTACCTTCTAGTTTTAACTAGAGAATACACATAATTTCTAACAATAAGGCAGCTTCTCCTCGTTGTATATATAGAGTTATAGAGATAAATATCTCCAAGCCAGAATTTCCAAAAACATTTCTTCAAACTATATACCTATATCCTGTTAAAAATTACGGCTATGTTCTATAAAAAAATCAAAAAGTGACGATGTCTGTCAAGGTTAACTGTATTTAATGCTGCCTACCATCAACGCCCGGGATCCACTGCTTAACGAGCCTGCCAAAGAGAACGGGCTTTACCATTAGGGCAGGTATGTATTACGCAACTTGAGCCGAAAATTGCCTAACGGTCGTTCACGTCCACCATCATCGAAACACAAGTGTTAAAAGTAACTGAAATAAAACCGTCGATTGACCATACATACGAGTAGATCTAACTCCGGCTGTTTGGAGTCGTGTAAACTCTCTATCTAATACTGGACGCAATCTATCAGTCTGCTCAGTAAGTACAACAGCTGTTAGGAGCTCTTAGACCGCTTAAGTTTGTGACGCGAACATAATAATTCGCAGTTGCAGTAACCCGATAGGGCGCGAAAGGGATCGCGATCGCGTGTCCAGCGCGTATAAACAATCTACGTGGGTGTCGGAGTTATTGGTATCGCGTTCCCTCCGTGTGCGTCTCGATAACGTCTCACTATCTATATCTTGACCGTTGGAGGTCTATTTCTCGTTGCATCTGCAATTCGCCATTCAACTACGACGTCAGCTACCAACGGCATTTTTTTGGAACACCGCTAAGGAATATTATGACGGAAAAACTGATCGCGGTACCCACTTGTGTTTAAAACTATGAATGCTATAACTTTTCAGAGCTTTGTAGCTTAGAAATGTTAATGCCGTATTGTTGAAAAAAAAACGGTTAAATCTTTTGTATAATAATAATAATTAATATAGGTAGGTACTATCGTATCAGAGACCCCATGTCCATTCTAATCGCTATGTAAAAGTAGGTACTACAACCGCTTTGATATCTATAATTGTTAAAATATAATTCACTTTTGATACATACAATAATGAAAAACGTAACAAATTAAACTCCATTATTATATATTTACATAATGCTATTACATACCTATGCATACATACATATATGCATAATATAATGTAGGTATTAAATACAATTCACAGTTTAAGTGCGTACATACCTTCAGGCAAACGTTTCGTTTAAAACCAACTACCCACATAAGCAAGCGGGTGATTGCACAAACAGCAATCAGAACTATGATTGAGCGAGCAAACACTAGCTTGTTAACTCAATCAATTGCTTAAGCCGAACATAAACATCAATCACCAACTGATCTGCATATGTTACAGATAAACTATCGCGGAAATGCAAATTGCTAGGAATTACGTACCTACAAGAAAGTAGAGCAGTGTATTTGAATAGCGAACACGTATTTACATTTATATCCTGCTACTAACGTATAAGTTACTTAGTCTATGAATGGCGAGTTCCATTTAGCAAAGGATGTGGTTTTGAGTGATGAAAAATATACCTGCCAATATTGAAACGCCATAGAAAGTGTGATAAAGCAAATTGACGTTAAGAGATCATACCAGTTCATAATAGACAAATAGTCTTAATACCATAACTTGATAATTTTGGGACTATCTCACACACGACCATCCGATCCCAAACAAAGGAAAGGTAGTGCTACTCGTATTTTGACCAGATAATTGATCAATAATTAGGCGTGGGAATTTCAAAATACGTGTACATTTTACACTTAGAAACAAAATAAATATTCATGGTCAACTCAGCACCCACCCACTCTCTGTAACTACGAAACGAACAGTCTCGTCAATTGTAAAATAGCTCAATGTTTTATTATACTGGATGCATAAACTATCAGTTTAAGCTTCTAAACCCCTTGAGACCGCAATAGATCTGCGCAAGTAACGCTAAGACAGCTTGAATTTTGCTTTGAGAATTGCAACAATATGCAATTGCAATTTCGCAGTGCACAGAATCACACACGACCGGACCGTATTGCACGCCTCGTGCGATCCGAACGGACGGCTTGCGAAAGCGCCATGTCGCCTGCGCCCTGCGCCCCACGCGCTCGCCTCACACGACCACAACCTTTTGCGTCCAGTAGGCTCCCCAGCATTTTACATTTTTGCGAAACAAATCATGGCATTAAATAAAATATCGATTGTCAATAACGCCCTGTGGAAAAAGATTGCTGCTACATAGATAGTGTCCCTTATTTAGAATGACAAGAGTTTTGTATAAAGATCTGTTAACTTTTTAGGTTGACAACACCACCGACGTCCGTTTACATTTGTAATGTTGGCAGCACGTTGACAACTTACTACTTAACTTCTCATCACGTATATGACACATTTATCTGCTCCTTAACGTACACTAAAAATATATCATGTTCCACCACCAAAAAAATTCTAAAAATCAAACTATTTTAGTGCATAGAGCATCAATAAACAATTAGTGTGGTCGAGTGAAAACCATTCAATGGCGTTGCGCTTTAAAACATATTTATGAATAAAAGTCTGGATTCTTTTGAGCATTTTTTCAAACGTACCAAAATAGTGCCTGCACTATTCAATACTGTTTTATATCGTCTATATTATATGAACGACATACTGTTATTCCCATATTATTTGGCACCTATCGCAAGGCATTTACAGTTGCCTCCACACTGATGCAACTTACTTTCAGTGATTAGGAGAAATAACGTTTGATTCCATTTAGAACTTAAGCTCTAATATTATTTACATACAATAGGGGTAAACTGGAATGCAGTACACTCCCACGTCTTAGCTGCATTACATCCTCTGCATTCCTCTTCGAGGATTACAGGTGTAATGTTACGTTTGAAAGCGTCCATCTAATCAATAGAAAGAATTGATAATAGCAGTGTAAATGATTTTTCAGAAAGTCCGGGAAGGCTAATATTCCTATGTATATAGAATATATAGAAAGTACTCCTTAATCGTCTTTATCGTTGTACCAATAAAGGTGTACTCATTTTTTAATAACCTCGACTGTACTCATATATATCTTACAGTTTCGGGATATAAGCAGATACACCGTTCTTTTTCCTTTCTACCTAGTCTAATGAATTTAGCGCTAACGTAGACAATGGAGCTCCGTTAATAGGATTAAAAAGAATAATGGCGTGTAAAATATAAAAGGATGTAAAGAAGGTAGGGTCTTAATAGGGATAATCTTTCCCACTACTTCTACATTCTAGAACTTTCATCTTTTAAACAATGCCCTTCTTTAAGAGATTTTGTTATTTTTTTTACAATCTGTGTGTTGACAAATTAACTAGTGGTTAATTTGAACATACTGGTTCGATTTCCAGCCAGTACAAAACTTTGTGTATTGAGTATAAAATTATGCTCTGTGTCTGCTTATTAAAATATTGTTATAGGTATGGATTATTCAATAAATGAATGTGATTATTAGTCCTTTGTTTATTTATTAAATTGTTCATACTTTGACAAATTTACACTTGTCAACACATGGAATATGATTTTGCTTTATGAAATGACAAAATTCCCGCGGGCCGCAGTCTAACAACGCGTGTCAAAAGGGCACAGTGGAAATAAAAAACTTATATTTTTATGGTATGAATGTGGAATTAAAAAAAATTAAGCATAGGGAAAACTTCAACATTAGGAATTGAGAAGAACGTAACGTTACATCGCGCCTGTAATCCTCGAAGGGGCAGACAGCGGAATATAGAAGAAATTAAGAACAGATATCTTTATCTGATTTCTTTATTATAACACCAAAAGAACTGATCATTTATTTATTTATTGCAACAAAATATCCGATTATTGTTAGACACGCTGGTCACCATACAATGCTCGTGCGCGCTGACAACTGGTTCAAGGTTGTACTAAGCAAGAATGCGATCTACTTCATATGCAGCCAGTTAATATTAGTTGCACGAAACTATCGTATCTAGTGCAACAGTCGCTGCAGCTGGTATGAACCGACGCAATGAAATTTGAACTTTAAAGCAAACTCACTCGATTCCTTTTTTAGTAACCGCAGATTACAAAATTATACCACAAGTCAGTTGAGCAGATTATAATTGACATGTTAGTTTTTTACGACTGCCAAAAACGGACACAAGCTCTCTTTATGTTATGCCACTCATTTGATAAGCGGCTGTTTAAGCACACCCTAATTGTTATCAAGTGGCCTTTTATTGCCATAATTTGTAATTAAAATACGTCGAATGAATATATTTTTGTGAATCTATCCAAGTCCATAAAGAACACGCTAAAATCCTTGCTTTTAGTTACCTAATTGCATCTAAGGTCGTAATGTGAATTCAAGATAGGCTTATATGACCATAAAATCACTTTCCATGCATATTTCTAAAGCAAATTAAATCAAGTAATCATGTAATTACAACTTTACCACCGGTCGTTATGATAGCTGATAGTTATAAAAACTTAAATGCTTTGGAGTGCTTAGTACGATCGAATAAATTAATCAATAAATCTTTTATAGTTTTAAAAAGTTAATTGCATAACTAATTGAATATTTTTATATAATGTATAACATCGTTCACTGCCTCGTCAGTCGTGTTGGTTGCAAGTGCAAGTGCCGAACGGGAGGTCCTGGGTTCGATTCCCAGGTCAGGCATTACTAAATATTCTAATTTAGATTTTCTAGTAGTCCTTTGGATTCTGGATATGTGCCCGGAATATGGCAATAGGCTTACCACCTATTACATCGTGGGACTTAAAAGTAACTGGTGAAACTTGGGTGTGACCTACATTCCTCTGCCTACCTCTTGGGGGATTACAGGCGCGATGTTACTTTAACTTTTTTACTTTTTATATTATAACATAATAATATAAACTTCGAATATTACACTATAGGCGTACATATCAAAAGTACGTTATAATCCAATGTTTCTGTTGCACTTTGTCTTGTGTTCCTTATTTAAAAACGTGATAGAGTTCTATTCCTTTTCAAAGTGACTCAGTCCTATCGCAGCGTTGATACACTTTTTAGTGCAATTTTATATTTAATACAATTCAAATAAATGAATGGGTTGCTAAGTTATAATTTAAAACTATGTAATAGGTAAATAATACATACAACCAAGATACTACTAAGTGACCGTAACTATTTTGATAACCAGTTCAACGATTGACGATTGATGATAATAGCGGAATAACTCCGAGCTCACAAATCATTCGGTCTTTCTATTTACACCCCATGACCAGTTACGCCAGTTTTAAGTATCATATTATTATAGGGAATCGCTCTACCTGATATAATCCCTCAGGGTTTGTCATTCGGAATGACACAAAGCTCGCTTGCAGCTTACTCCAGATCTTTATAACGTCGTCATATTTAATCCCGCTTAAATTTTTGATCGAGAACAATGTGTCGCGATAACAATGACGGATTAGTGAGATTTTTTTTCTAATCGATTTTTAAGTCAGAGGTTCGTCGCACATATTATTTTTATTTCTATTACGTTTATGAAATTAAAAATACTTTAAATTGCACTTTTATTGAATTTTAAATGTGTTCAAAATAATTTCATTAAATTTGCGTAGCAGACAGGCACAATGCAGGTGTGCTATGTACCGGCGCCAATGAACATCTACAACGGTTATAAAATCGTCAAGAAATAAATATACATTTCGTACTTATACATACAAAAAGCCCATACGAATATAATGAAGTTAAAGAACTTAAACAAAGCTCCATAAATGCGAATGCATGAATAATTCATAAAATCCGCTATGATCCAAGCAAATTGAATGAATAGATTGAAGGCCAATTAGCTGTAGGAATATTTTTTTCATGTTATGTAATGACTGGCGATGTAGTAATGAATATATGTACCTATATATAACAGTCATTGTAAAAATACTACTAAAATCCACTTATTTATATTGCATTACACTTTGAAAGTATCTAGGTACCTACCTGCACTCTGATTTTATCATTTTCTGAATGAATTTTCCATAACTTTTCAAAGCAGTTTTAAAGTCTAATCGAACAGTGTGTCTTGGTAAGTAATTCTGACAAAATAAACTCCTTGCGTAACTTACGAGTACATCCCTAAGCGTATCATACTCGTAATTCGACGAATGACAAACCTTTTTGTATTATTTTTAGTGCACAACGAATAGTAGTAAATCTTATCCGATATTGTAAATCCACTACGAATCGGATTTAATGTCCCTACTTAATACATATAATTTTTATAACACTTTTAAGTTCTATATGAGAAGCTTAACAAATACCCAGTATCTATAATGGGGAGGGCTTACCCGACTACCAGCGGCTGGTTACGGCACTTATCAGATAGCTTGAGCTATTGGCAGTAATCCGCTACCCAGACACAGCCCATTGTGATAACGAAAGGAAAGTCGCTAGGTGTAGTCCGTTATAACAGTGCACCAGTTATACCAGATTACAGTAGACTAGAAATAATTATATTATTATATTTAACTATACAAACCGCTATGCAAGCCGCGGTGGCTCGATGTGATTGAGGTGTGAACATAGTTATGTCCAGATTAAATAATAAAGTAGAATTGTTGTAATAAAATGAAACAGAAATGACATATAAGATTTATATTAAACAATAAATTGTATTTGAAATCTGTAAGAAATAATGGAGTTACTGACAAATAAATAAATTGCAGGTACCGAGATTATTTTCATCAGATTATAGCATTCTTCCTGATAAAACCTCGCCAACGTCCTCTAGATTCTTACTTTGAAAAGCTTGCCTTTACAAAGCGTGCAATAAATTTTAAAATGAACAAATGTTTGTACCGGTCCAGGAATCGCAGTCTTGGCACGACTTAAAAGGAATCGGGTTGAATTTTATTATAGCTGCATACTAATTACAAATAAAATTATGGTGTTCGAGAAACACTAATCTGTAACACAAAGTAGGAATTCGAGCTCGCCGATATTTTATAGTTATGCAGACAACACAACGAAAGCATTACTTTTTGGAGATTATAAGAGATAAAAGATTAGACGATGCTACCGAAGGAGTGTCCTCCAAGATTTATTGCAATCCGCCGACCCCCGCGGGTCGTCGGGTTGCCGTTCTACCGTTAGATAAATCTTTTTTTTTCCACAAGCCACATTGTGTCAGCTTTGAATTTTAAAAAGACGTCGAAGAAGAATGCCCATAGGACTCGTTAAGACATTCAGAAGAGTAAACCGTAATAAAAACTATTAGATAATAATTATTTCATCCATCCATTAGCGTTTTGAAATCCAGGTGGAAGCAGACCTCCTCTAATCAGTGCCACTTTCCCCGGTCCTGGACTTTGTAATCAATCCAAATTACAAGTAATCGATGCGAGATACTGAAAATTTCTGTAGATACTCCTTTCATACAACACAACATATAAAATATCAATTATAAAGAAACAGGGAGATAAATTTAAAATTCGTCCGCTTTACTTTGCGCCAAATCATCTGTCAACCAGACGTGTGTGTGCACAGATAATAAACACGGACAACCCTTCTTCCTTTTCAGCCGAACACTAAATGATATTTTTCAATACCGTATTGTACACAAATTAAAAACCAGATGTTATTCCCCACGTTGTCAGATAAATATAAAACCTCTTCGAATACAGCACCTTAGTGCGCAATCTGGTTCCAATAACATATTAATAAGGAAATATAGTTAGAATTATTAGTTATGAGGGAGTTAATTTTGATTTGTGTATACTTTCACAATAAATAATGAGCGGAAAAAGTTTTTTGGGTTCATTTATTTAATATGAACGTGCTCTACCAATCGTAGTTTATAGCGTAACGACAGATATATTAGGCACTAATTAAACATGACAAGAAGTAAATAATACTAAAAATTTAATAGACTACAATTCTATAACTTATTTAAAAAACCAGCCTGTCAATATCGTCATGAACTTTGTCTGTAAAAATCAACAGGTCTGTAAATTAAACAAACTAACAATAGATAAGGAATTTCAAGAACTAATATCACCTATGTTTCAAACTGTGATAACATGACAAGCAAACAGATCCGATGTAGTAATATAATAATTATTTTGGACAAGGCTTTAGTTGATTATTACCATACACCGGACACCAATCCAGACACAAGCCACTACTAGAAATTTCATCTTAGAAAAGTAGCCAACAGTAGCCAACCCGGAATTTGAGTTCAGGACCACTCGATTCGCAGTCGCGCTTGCAACCACTAGACCAATGAGATAGTCAGTTTGTGGCAGCAGGCAAGTATAATTCTTTTGTACATAATCAATGATAGGAAATATGACATTGGCATATAGATATTTTTTTTAAACCAAACTGTCGTCTATTTATTCATAACAACATAACAAGTATATTATGCCAGTAAAGAAACAATTCGTCAAATCTACTTAGTATTTTAATCCCAAAATTTTTAGGCACTATGTAGACGGAATTAATTCTAAGTAAAATGTAAATTGAACTTACAATTAAATTCAGGGAACTTAAATATTCGTAACATAAAGGATAAAATTACTTTTATAAAATTGGCATTGGGGATGCCCAACATTATTGGGTATCAGTAAACTAGAAATGTGAGCCATGAGCAATACTGTATGTCTGAGCCAGACAATACGAATACGATCCCTATAAGCCCACTGTTTTAATCTGCACCGTAGAAATATTATTATTATTATTAGTATACCATCGGGCTTGGATCCATGCTATAGGTACTTGCACTATAGACAATTTTACAATAATCATTTTGAATTTGAATTGTATGTACATAATTATGAAGTGCGAGTAGCACAACACATGTAATCTCCGATGAGGTAGGAGTATAGTACATTTAATTTATGTTCATTGTACATTGTATAATTGATTTGTTTTAATTGTACATTGAATATTTGATTTATTTTAATTACACAAATTAAAAGTTAATTTATTTTAATCCATAACATGTACATTTAATTTATTTTAACTATACAATTTACTTAACAAAATATACAAAACATAATGAGTCGTTACATCACGCATTCTTAAATTATGATAATTGTTGAATTTAAATACTTTATGATAGTATAAACTGTTTGCACAGCGAAAACCGTTAATTATTTGAGCGCTATTTACAAAATTATTATCATTGAACCCAGGTAACCAATTTTTTTATCGTGACCTCTTGTAGACGTATTGTATGTATATACGTTTCACAAAGAAAAAAGGATAGTTTCAAAAGTTATATTCGCTAAATGAAATCATGAGAAAATTTAAAATAATAAACTTTACGTTTTTCCAAAATTGTATCTTAATTGTAATATAAAAATAACCTGAACGATATTAAAAATAATATGAAAGCGGCAAGTGGAAGTATAAAATTATCGACGGCCATTAGCATCTACGGATCAATATTTTATTATTGTAATTCTCGGGTCGTTGTCATTATAATTAAGAACATTAAAATTACCATAATCATAAGCATTGACCTCTCGTCATATTAAGCAATAAATACAGAAAAAATGTTTTATTAATAACACCACTAAAGAAAAGCAATTTAATTGCTAGACCTGCAGGAATAGATTGTAGTGGTTAAGAATAACAGAAACTACCAAGCTCGATTATTATAAACAATGTACATAACATCACGTCTGTAATCATCGAAGTGATAGGCAAAGGCAAGTAGCGCATTCCCACGTGTCACCAGTTACGATTTCGTCCCACAGTGGGGCGAAATCGTAACTGGTGGTGGGTCTCCCACCATGGAATACGTGGGGAACCTATATCCATACACCAGGTACAAAACTAGACTCCAAGCCACTACTAAAAAATCTAAGTTAGAAAAATGTACAGTACCCGACCCGGGAATCGAACCCAAACCCTTTCGATCAGTATTGGCGCCTGCATTTAATTATTTTATCGGGTTTAGCAGCCTTAAAATTCGACACTGACGCTATGCTCTATTCGTTAAATTAATTTTTCTGTATACAAAATAGACCACCAATTATTGCCTATATTATTTATTTATCTAAGAACAAGTTCACATTCCACGTAGATACAGAGTAAATTGATTTAGGTGCGCTTCGTAAACAATAAATCAATGCATTATCTGTCCATATCGCCACTCTATTGTTTATGGTCGCGCGTATCATCTGTCATATTTCATAGACAGCACTCGTTTATTTATATGCCACTAACGCCTTTTATTTATTACCTTATTATTGGGTACACGCAGTTTAATGGTTTCTCTTGTTTTTATTATGCGGTCTTATTTGCATATTTTTTTATTTGCCATTCTTTTGTGACGTGACTTGTGTTCTTTGGTGCTATAACAATGTTATATATAAATGCATACTTTACGGGTGCATAATTTGAGCATTGCTTCAAGTCATGTATTTAAGTGTTTGCTACACATACTCATTCAGGTCCTGGATTGAAATCCCAGGTCGGGCATTATTGGATTTTGTTATTTAGATTTTTAATTGTAATTTAAATTTTGACTGCCTCGTTGGTCGTGTTGGTTGTAAGTGCGACTGCCGAACGGGAGGTCCTGGGATTGGTTCCTATTCCATCGTTGGACTTAAAAGTAACTGGGGAAACGTGGGAACGTTCTACATTCATCTGCTGAACTCTTCGGTGATTACAGGCGTGATGTTACGTAATATGAAAATAAATTATACCTAGGTCTAAAGAAAAATCCTTTATAATCTAAATTACTACCAAGAAAATAAAATACTCGGTAGCGGAGAATATTATTTCCTTTCAATTCGATTAAGTTTTTAGCACAGACAAATATTGAATGGCTTTAATCGAAATATCAATTTCCAATAATAAAAAACCTTAGAAATGTCTTTGTCATACTAGATGCCTATTCTTTATTTGGTACGGAAGGAAGCGAACTCCGAAAATGAGTTTTATCCACTGATCGCCTCTCGAGATATCAAGCTGAAGTGCTTCTACAAACTTTAATCGATTCCAATCCGTGATTACGATTCCAATTCGATTTTTGATAGAATTTTTACATTTGCCGAACACTCCATGCTCCGAATCGACATTCAAATAAAATTCCCTATAAAGTAATGCTATGTACACACTAATTTCCGTCGCGAGTCTACGTGATTCACATAAATTGATTCCGGACATTGAAGAAGCGAATTCGATAAAGCGTAGAGCAAACGTTTGGATTCATCAGCGCTTTGCCTACGGTACCTAATTTGAATTCGACGGCAAGCGGCGTTCTTATGCGTAATTATTTAGGAAATCACGAACGATGATTGTTTGTAGCATGTTGAAGCAAACTGGGAGCGCCATCTATCGGCAGAAGTACTGAGTTACATAATTTCCGCGCTCCCCGCACCGTTCACCGCCGAGCACCCTAAGCTACACTCGACACGGTCGGTCTAGTCGGCAGTCCCTCTCCGCACACCGTGATAGATGAACGTGTTGCGAGGAATATACACACGTGATCGCCGGCATCATTGTTTCAAACAATCGCTCAGCTGATCTGTGACTACTTTATTTTAAGAAAAGTGTAACCAAGCGCACGTGTACGATATTCTTTAGAAAATCTCTGTGAAGACTAATGTCGTGTCATTGAAGAAGTAGTCTCTGTCGAATATAAAAATATACGCGTCGTATAGAACGGCTCCAACGCGTGTGACTGATCAATACTTTTAAATGATAACATGGATTCAATTAGGTGTTGTTTGAGAAGACGGTGAGAGGATCAGTGCATAGGAGATTGTTTGTGTTGTGCGTTGGACGGCGGTTGGCGGTCGGCGAGCGGTGCGAAGCGGTGAGTTATCGGATATCGATTTGACGTATTTACGCGACGGTGATAAGGTCAGGATTTGTTTTGAGCCGATAAGTAGCGTTGGACAGATATGATGCTAAATATAAGTCAATGCACAATGCAGGCATAGCACACGATGAACACTATTCGAAACCGGACTCGAAGTTAGAACCCGGGCCGCGTTATTCGCCTTTAAAGTGAACTAATAATACTGTTTCTTAGTAAAAATATATTTTTAAAAGTATATTGTTACCAGTGTAATCATTGCATAAAACTAAATTTATGATTCCTCTATTAATTCTCCTAGTTAAGTAAATATGTCCGTAATACAGTGTTTTAAATATATTCTATGTTCTAAATATATTCAAATATATTTAAAAAAATGAAAAGACGAAATATACAGGAATAAGACAAATATTGGTATATTCGTAAGGTCGTCAAAGAATAAGCTTCTGCGATCATTAAAACGATGAATTTACGATAGCTGTAAATTTATGCAATTAACTACACGATACTCATGCGGGCAGAATCATACACCCTACGGGATTATTTAGGTAACATGATTAAATATTTATTTCGTTCTAAACTGTTATTAATAATTAAAGGACAACTCTTTAAAAACTGCATCATTGGTCGTGTTGGTTGCAAGACCGACTGCCGATCGGGAGCTCCTGGGTTCAAATCCCGGGCCGTATACTACAAAATTTTTCTAATTAAGATTTTTTAGTAGTGGCTCGGAGTCTGAATATGTGCCCGGTGTAAAACAATAGGCTCACCACCTATTCCATAGTGGGACATGAATGTAAATGGTGAAACGTGGGAGTTTTCTACATTCCATTGCCTACTTCTTCGGGGATTACAGGCGTGATTTTTTTTTTTATTATTATTAAGGTCCTAAATACTTTATTACCTCAGTATTATTAGAATCTATT